>JAXIVJ010013799.1:0-35000 GCA_036785665.1 Chirona hameri
TGGTCCCTTTCGGGTCGAGCAATCCGGTTTTGCTGTTCTGACATGGCCAAGGTGATACGATCATAGACGTGTGATGGTGGTTTGTTTTTAATAAGGTGCCTAGTGGCTTGTTAAAAAGTTAAATGTCATGGTCAGCACCATCCTCCAAGTCCTGCGCAGGAGCCGGCTAGGATTAAAGGGAGTGTGCCTACTCACATCGCTTATTTGGGGTTATTGACACCAGTTTATGGAACATAATTTTCTGAATTGACCCATGACTTCGTTTCTCCAGATTCGCCCTAGTTGCTGATATATTCTAAAGACTCCAGGAACTTGCTGGGAGCAAAAAGTTATCGGGTAGACTCCAGAGGGCTTCCGCTACTAGAAGCACTGCAACTATCGATTAAATTGCTAGCATATTGTTAGCGCCGGCCAATAGCAATTCAACAAAACAGCTTGTGCACGCTGATAGCAGCAGCCGAACAGAAACTGGACGGCCATCATGTTTTTCGATGATGGCCGTTTCGATGATGGCCGATGACCATTTTTGGAAGAATATATCAATTTAGAGCTACGAAACTTGCACATAATAAAGTTCACAGTGGCAAGAACGTACTGTGCAAAACTTGTCCTATCTTGCATGGTGTGACCGTAATTGTATTGTCTTATGTGCGCCGTTTTACATAACATCACCATAGTGGTGATCGTTTTATAGATATCGAAACCAAAAATAAGAAAAAAACAATATAATTGAAAATTCAACTAAAGGGGCTTCAGATGTGAATTTTATCATATACAACAATCAAACCAATAGCTACTTACCGCATTAAAAAATATTTTTGACATTCCAAAACAGTAGGCACACTCCCTTTAAGCGCTAAGCTTGATGAGGTTTGGAGACCTGACCTTTGACCGACAGGTTCCATGTGATGTGCAGTGGAATCATCCTTGATGCATATGGGTAGCACCTTTATAGATAGCATGGATAGCACCTTTAAGGATGTTCCAGAGATGTGCACTAGGATACAAATGCTTCTCAGTTGTATGATGAGCATGCTCGATTTGGTATATCTGCTTTAACTAGGTGACATTCTAATCTAGTGAACTCTGAATTTACGGCACATTATTTGCCACTGTTTTGGCTGATCGGCAGTCGCCAGCCGGTGTCATTGGTTGATTTTGACCGGTCAGATGACGGACAGAACCACCAAGTTAGTAAGTCGAAAACTTCGCAACAAAGTTTTCCGTTGATCCGGAACTGCCTCACATATCATATGGGTCGGAGTCCTCGCGATGAGCTATATTTTTCAAATGATTTAGCCAGAAAATGCAGAAAGAAAAAAAATCAGACGATCGGAAAATATGCAGACGATCGGAAAGTGCAGGATTGCTAAAATGTATCTTTACTCTCTTCCAATGGCGGCGCCACCATAGGGGCAGAAGTGGCAGACTGCCACCCCTGCCGTGACACTGGGGTGGCATTGTCATCTCTAAAATTTAGGCCACCTTCAAAATTGTACCGGTGCTGTTTGGTCAAAATTGTGGATTCCGACCGCTGTGAACATATATGCAACAGTTCCTTTCGTCGACCAATGCAAATTTTGGCCACGTTAGTCTATATTGCTATTAAAACTATTATATCTAGTCATGACCATAATATTCGCCAATTTGACCGAAACTTTCGCTCTATATCGGGTAATCTAAATTGACTTATTTAACCGGCAGCACGCCAATGTAACAGCTGTGCCGGCGCCACTGGGCGGGGCAGGACAGGACGGCGGCAACGGGCAGAGCAGGTCCAAGCAGGGCAAAGCAAGACAGGTGGGGCAGGACAAGACAGAGGTGGAGCAGGGCAGGAGAGAGGCAGGGCACGACAGGGCAGAGGCGGGAAGGACAGGGCAGACGCGGGAAGGACAGGGCAGACGCGGGAAGGACAGGTCAGACGCGTAATATTTTAATTGAAGGAAAAAATATAGTTAATGCTAACCCGTGCACAGCCGGGGTTTACGCCAACCACAGACTGCCGGGAGGGGGGGGGGGGCGGATAGCCGCCCCCTAAGACCAAAAAAAACACACGGTGTAGCGATAAGCGGAAAACGTTAGATAACTCGAGACAAGCTCTATCGAAAGTATACCGGCCATTTCTTAGGGCGGTCAATATTGAGGTCACCAGAGTTCATCAAAAGTATAATTTCGTGCCTATATATGGGTGTCCTTAAGAAAACCGCATATATCTCGATAACTCAAAGAGTTAGCGACACACGTCATATGTCGCTACACACGTATATAATTTCGTCTAATCATACGGTGCCGAGGAATTCTGTAAGACGAAACGGTCCACCGGGTGGTGTGTTTGCTGTTCCTATCTCTTTATATGTCATAATTGTCTCGACATTAATACACTTGCATGTGTATACCAATTACGAAATAATAACGAAATAATTAGACTTTATTCGGTACTTTACCTCTACCCAGCGCGACATTAAAAAACATTGCCTTGCATACTATATGTATTGCGGGTTCCTATTCCTGCCTTTCAGGTAGCGTCGCCGTCTCTCATACCACTCCAGTTTGATAACGAGCCTCTGTATTGTTCCACATGTGCCACATGACCCTAATCATCATGGTTCCACATGGCCCTAATGCCACAATCTTCACATCGATCCAATCTCGGCGCACCACCCACAACCCCCATAACGACAAAAGCGAGGCCGGTTCCACACGCGGCTGTCGGTTTCCCCAGGGAACAGCGCCACTGAAATATTGTACAACCGTTACATATGTAAGAAACGAGCATACTCGTTTTACGTTTATTCTCCTAATTCCTGTCCAACGTACTGAGTTCCAAGATTATACTTACAGAAGCTCAAGGGCGTATCCAAGGGGGTACCCTGGATACCCGAGGGTACCCCTTTGAGCTGAGGGGCCCATTTTATTTTTGTATAATGGGCCCTTGGCTGGCGAGACGTACCCTCGGTCGATCTGAGGTACAATCGGTCGGCTCGTGGGTGTGGGGGGGGGGGGGGGGCTCAGTCGCCCTGAAGGGGCCCTCAGTCGGCCTGAATGGGCCCTAAGTCGGCCTGAGGGGGCCCTGTCGGCCTGAAGGGCACTCGTCGGCATGCGGGCCCTCAGTCGGCCTGAAGGGGACCCTCACTCGCCATGAAGGGGCCCTCAATCGGCCTGAAGGGGCCCTGCCTGCCCAAGGCGCACTCAGTCGGCCTGAGGGGCCCTCAGTCGGCCTGAATAGGCCCTCAGTCGGCCTGAGAGGCCCTCAATCGGCCTGAGGGAGCCCTCAGTCGGCCTTAGGGCACTCAGTCGGCGTGAGGGCGCACTCGGTCGGCCTAAGGGGCCCTCGGTCGGCCTGGAGAGGGAGGGAAGGCCCTCAGTCGGCCTGAGGGGGCCCTCAGTCAGCCAGAGTGTGGGCCTCCGTCGGCCTGAGGGGCCCACAGTCGGCCTGAGTGCGCACTCAGTCGGCCCTGAGGGGCTCTGAGTGGACCTGAGGGGGCCCTGAGTCAGCCTAAGGGGCCCTCAGTCGGCCTGAGTAGGTTCTCAGTCGGCCTGAGGTAGCCCTCAGTCGGCCTGAGGGGCCCACAGTCGGCCTGAGCTAGTCTGTGGGGACCCTCAGTCGGCCTGAGGGGGCCCTCAGTTGGCCTGAGGGAGGTCCTCAGTCGGCCTGAGGGCGCACTCAGTCGGCCTGAGGGGCCCTCAGTTGGCCTAAGGGGGCCCTCAGTCCGCCTGAGGGGACCCTCTATCAGCCTGGAAAGGAAGGGAGGGAGAGGGAGGGAGGGGACCCTCAATCGGCCAGAGGGGGGGGGGGGGCTCCGTCGGCTTGAGGGGCTCTCAGTCAGCCTGAGGGCGTATTCAGTTAGCCTGATGGGGGGGGGGGGCTTCGATCTGAGGTGCCTTGAGTCGACCTGAGGGCCCTGAGTAGGCCCTCAGTTGGCCCTCAGGGCCCTCAATCGGCCTGAGGTAGCCCTCAGTCTACCTGAGGTAGCCCTCAGTCTTCCTGAGAGGGCCTTCAGTCGGCTTGAGGGGCCCTCAGTCGGCCTGACCGGGGTGGGGTCTTCGGCCTGAGGGTCCCTAAGTCGACCTGAGTCGGCCCAAGGGGCCCAGTCAGCCTGAGGGGCACTCAGTAGGTCTGAGTGGCCCTTAATCGTCCTACGATAGCCCTCGGATGGTCTGAGGGACCCTTGGTTGGTCTGAGATGGCCCTCTGCCGGCTTGAGGGTGCCCTTGGCTTACATGAGGCTGCCCTCGGACCACCTGAGCCCTGATGGGCCTTCTTTCGGTCTGAGAGGCCGTCACTCTTCAGTCGACCTGATGGCCCATTGGTCGTTCTAGGATGGCCTTCGGATGGCCTAAGGAGGCGCTTGGTCGGCCTGAGATGGCCCTCGGCAGGCTTAAGAGGGCCCTCAGTCGGCATGAGGGTGCACTTGGTCTGCCTGAAGGGCCCACATTCGGCCTGAGATGAACCTTGACCGGCCTTAGATGCACCTTGAACAGTCCAAATGTCCCTCGGTCCGCTTGAGGGGCCCTTGACCGGCTGAGGGGCCTCGGTCAGCCTGAGGGGCCTTTGATAGACCTGAGATAGCCTTCGTTTGGTCTGAGGGGCCCTTAGTCGGTCAGAGTGCCCTTCGGTCGGCTCAAGGGGCATTCGATCGGCCTGAGTGTGCACTAAGACGCCCCTAGGGGCCTTCGATCTACCTGAGGGAGCCTTTGGACCTTAGTCAGACCTCAGAGCTGAGTGGACCTCAGTCGGCCTGAGGGTGCTCTCGGTCGGTCTGAAAGGCCCTCAGACTCAGTTGGCCTAAGGGGCCCTGAACCGGCCTGAAAGGACGCTTGGTCACCGTGAGGGACCCTCGTTCAAACTGTGGCGTCCTCGGTCGGCCTTAGGCCCAACAGACCCACATAGGTCTCTTTTAAGCCAGATACGAACCATTTCAGGATGTCTCAGGATGTCATTCCTTCAAATCACGACTTAAAAACATGTTGGATCTGAGATGAACTTCTATATTGTCATTATTTACCCCCGCGCTCCACAACGCATTTTCATGATTTACCCTACCTCCAGCTCAACAACATTTTGTTCGATGGGTGGTGGTAAAAGGGCCCCCAGTCTTGGAAAGGGGCCCTGACGCTCCGGGGGCCCATACAACTGGCCGCGGGTACTACATTGGCAAAATCCTGGATACGCCTATGCAGAAGTTATTATATGGTAATTATAAATTGTCTACCATCTGAAAAACGTGATACATAATTAATTAATCATGGGGTGGTAGTAATAGTTTATGGGTCCGGTATCAAAATACAATTTGCTAAAATATTTGAAGAACTTGCAAAAATAGATACTTATCAGCTAATTAATAGCACAAAAATAGGGCGAAATGTGTTGGGTTTTAAACTTGTTTGTCGCGAGGTTTATAAACATTTTATACTTCCGTGACACTTTTTCCCAGTAGAGGATACATGCGTACCTACTCAGTCAATTTTGTCACCCCTGGCAAAAATCCGTGGCGCCGCCCCTGCTCTCTTATGTGCCCGTTTGCGAGACACTCGCTCAGCATCGCACGGCTCGCTCGAAATAATTATTTCTTATGCAGTGTGATATGCATTTTTTTTCTCTCGTGGGGTAAGAATTGTAAAAGCTCGTTTAGTTTCACATAAATGTAGAAAATGAGTGCGCCGAAAATGAAAATATTGCTTCCTGTTGAAGCCCGAGTTCAGTTAACCAAAGTACAAAGCAGACAAACAGCATCCATAACTACATGGCCTTGTATTCTTCCGACATAGGCAGCCTAAAGTATCATGTATGACGTCAGAGTGCCACTGATTATCATTAGCAGAACACTATCACTGGACATTATCATCTGCACGAGCAAAATACTGCGCCTTATATGCGCCACACACATACAGTTAATATGCAACTGGAAACAGCGTCATGCAAAACATGAGATGAATAAGGCATACCGCATTTCGGAGACTGAATGTTTAAAACACGATACACTGGGCACTGGCAGATATACCTGCACTTGCATCCATGTAGCAGTCCAACCTGCATAGTGTTACCCGAGCTGCATGCATAGCTAGTTAAATACATGTCAGGATAATTTCCTGAAAGCACAATTTCATATAAAAATAACACGAAAAAACGCACAACTACAGACATGAGAGTCAAACCCTGAAGAACATGTAGACATGACATTCACTACAGTGGAAATGATATGAGGCGAAACACGTGCAATGCTTAGGCGACAGATGTGGATATTTCTGATCACAATCAAGTCAACACGGACATAGGAAACCAACTCAAATGAGTGCAAATTGAAACATCGCAGCATAACAGTATACAAAACACATCTCACTTCACGATGTCGCGATAGCATGACTTCCAAGCGCGAACAATATCACTTTACATGCTCTTTACCAGTCTGGAGGCTTGTGAACTTGTTTCGGCAAAACAGGCTTTTGTTCAGCGCATCCCCCCATCTGGGATGGCGCACATTCTGACCTATTTAAGTCATGCTGCATTCTGAACTTTCTCAGAAGCTGACTTTTAGCTCCGCTGGAAGAAGACATTGTTCTCAAATGGTCTGCTTCCTTGCGAAAGGAAGACGTTGCTCGGGGGAGTTGCTGACTCAAATTGCTGGGGTGACTGCTGGAACTGCTGAGGTGCCTGCTGGAACTGGAACGATTGCTGGCTTTGTGGGAATGCCTGTTGGTTCTGTCGGAATTTTTGTTGGTTTTGCTGGAACGACGGTTGGTTTTGCTGGAACGGCGGCTGAGTTTGCCGGAACGGCTGTTGGTTCTGTTGGAACGATTGTTGGCTTTGCGGAAATACTTGCTGATTTTGTTGGAAAGTCGGTTGGCTTTGCTGGGATGTCTGCTGATTTTGTCTAAAGGATTGTTGATTCTGCTGGAAAGATGGTTGACTTTGTTGAAAAGGCTGCTGATTTTGCTGGAACGTCGGCTGATTTTGCTGAAACTGCTGGGGATTCGACTGGAACGTCTGTTGGCCCTGCTGGAACGATGGCTGACTTCGCACGAAGGAAGGCTGCGTCCGCTGAAACTGCTGGCCTTGCTGGAAAGTCGGCTGAAACGGCTGTACGGGCGGCGGCGTCAGTCGCTTCGGCGGAACTGCCTGAGGTCGCTGAGCCTGCGGTGCCTGCCTCGGCCGCTGCTGCGGGCCGGTTAGTGGCTGTGGCGGCGGGCCCGCCTGCGGCCGTGGCTGGGCTGCCGGTATCTCGGGTAGGGTGACCGGCTGGCCCACGGCCTGCTGCAGGCCAGACAGGTACTCCAGCAGGGTGCTGTGGTAGCCGCCCGGGTGGATGGTGCCCCCGCCGGACGACTGGGGCCGACATTGGACGGCGGAAACCAGCAGCGTCAGCAGCAGAGCAGACCGCGCTGACATCATGTATCTGTAACATGGAGATATGAGACTCAGTACCTGTATTCGGACCTGTAACATGCATATCCGGACCAGAAGTAACATATCTGTGGGTGTGCAACATACTTATCCGGACCTGTAACATATATATTCAGACTTGGAACATACATGTCGTGCCGGTAACTTGTGCGTATTTTTAGACGTTGTGACATGCTTCACGGTATTATCTGTGAAACGTTCGTGACATTCTGCTAAGTCTGGGCTGCATCCTACTCTGCATTATCTGCATTTTCCGAAATAATCCAGCAACACAGCCTTGCAGTAGAGCGCGAAACATATGTAAGTGTAGCGTTGGACCCTGGCGCTTATTTATGAAGCCTGTAGTTGTACGTGCCGATTAAAAAACTCAGTTGATTACGGTTAAAAGGGATAAGATCATATAGAATGCAGTACATCCTGAAACCATCTGAAACGAAGCTGCTATCAATAACGGAATTTCATCTGACCGCTTGAGACATCACCAGAGATGATGAGCTCAGCCGCCGTTTCACCAGAATTTCGCCAGTGATGGCACCTGAGCGTCGCCAAGTGGTCAAAACAATGTCCAAAAATTGTGCAAACTATTATCTCTGACACGAAGCATGTATTCAGTACAACAACAAAACCTTGCAGAACAGCTAAGAATAGAAAGAATAAGAACAGCTCAATATCACTGATGCTCAAGAAGAGCTCGGTGATATACTGCTATTGTTAACCTCTGTTGTCTTGGAAATAATGGTGGTCTTAAAAATATAATAATAAGTTGCTGCTGATGCAATCGGAGTCGTCAGCATTAAATTGGTTTGGCAGTAATTCGGGTGGGATCCGCTTCAGAAGAAGACACTCTTCGAAAATGCATATTTTTGGCGAACGTGGGGGGGGGGGGGTAGGTACTGATGTACAACGATGATATCTGTTTCTCTGTAATTTACACCGTTTTAATGTGGGGTGATATCATTTTATTTATGAAACACTAGTTTCAGGATCCAGAAGCTCCGTGGAATTAATCTTCACTTTCAAGATAGTCGTGGAGATGGATCCAGCGTAATTATATAAGTATATCACGAGTTAAAATCTGATAACGACTAAGCGTCTGGGAATCTACGTAATTCTAATAAAAAACAAAAAATAACTTCGCTTCAGCAGACGCTTGAGAAGTATATGCCACAAGCGCAAGTGCAAAACGTGAGTGCAATCTCAATTTAAATTAAAAGTGATGTAGGTATCATACATAGATCGCACAATACATAATGAAAATCAAAATGAAGCTCAACTGAATAATGTTTAATGTTCAGCCCGCTCTGGCTTCTGGTGCTAATATATAATCAGTGATTATGGGTGTATTGTGCCATATCAATCATTGTAGCTATCTATTTCTTAGTTGTTCACTGCGATACAATGCCACATTGTTCTTACATCATAAGAGATCGGAGGAAATTTAAGTAGGAAGTGGAAATAAGGTGGAAGGAAGCCCTTATCTTGTCGTTTTTTCTGTGAAAACTATATCAGAAGAAATGCCACATTTAACCAATATAGGCCGAGGAAACGCCTTCTGCTTTTGCCCTCAGATGCATTCTGGTAAACTTTGATGTTGTGTGACAATGAACAAGCTCACGCCCAAAGTTAGCGTGACATTATTTGTTTACATGCATACATTGAACCGACATTGTTTGTCAATGAGATTACAGTGAACACCTTTGACCCGAAACTTATCACCGGAAAATGATCGCTTTCAAAAAACGACAGCGGGAAATCGCCGTATAAATGGTTCAGCGATATGTGGCTATAGTTAGTGAGAACCTAAACAGACTTAATATCTGACATCAGTCTTATAATGATTACATGCTTTCAGGCGCCGGTGTGAGTACTGACACCGCTATTCTGTCGGTAAAAATCACAGGATCTATCGCACGTCCGATCTTCAAATGTTCGTCATGATGACCAACATGAGACATCTGAATTATGCGAGATTCGAAATCGAAATCGGGATACCGTTGTTCAGAACGACATGAAACGTTAGGAAACTACGTTACACAAAGCTGATCCCGGTGACCCCAACGAAGTAAAATGTGTGTGACGTCACCGCAAATGGAGTCCATATAACACCGAAAATGGAGTCCATATAACACAGAAATAATATGGCATCTTAAAAGGCACCGAACGTAACACATGTGCATTGTGCCATGTCCAGAAACACACAACACATTGGGTAAAACATGAAATGTAAATGTGTATTTTCTAAGCAAATGGAGAAAGTCTCATACTAACATTGCATGTTATTTTAGCGGCTTTGGACTACAGCGGGGCGAGACCCACTGCCCTACCCGTGGGAAACTGTGCCATTGTCACGTGGGTCTGTATGTTATCAAACACGATCAATTGGGGCGGTAAAGACAACAACCGAGTCGAGACGAACAAAAGGAAGGAAACGTCGCCGCCGCCGCCGCCGCCTTGTCAGGAATAAGTGCCGCGAACGGTGTTAGCAATATTATCCTCTCGTATTACCTATAAGCTATTGGAATGATAATCAACAACTTATGATTCATATGTTTCCGTACAGTTATCAAACAATAAAAGACAGCATTAACTGTATGTAGCCTGTTGGATGCACCTGTTGCAAATTGCCAGTAGCTAATAACAACAAACTGATAATGAATTGTACAGGTATTCAATAATGAGTAGAGCAATTTTCATAACGGTGTGCGGAAAACGGTGACGGGTTGACTTGATTGGAGCAGGACAGGTTAGAATACTAGAGAACGGTAGTCATCTTTTTCATCGGTAGGAGCGATAAGATTATACTTGAGTCAGATTGTATCCTAATTGTTTTAAATTATACCGGTAATCTAAAAAAAACTTCCCATCAGTTGTCCGATAAGGGAGAAAGGTGTCACAGCTTCTTTACATCTTAAAATAACACACTCGTGGTCTCCAACTAGAAGATTCAACCTTTTTAGTCATACACTGATGCATCTTCCAGTCACCATCTAGCTTGTCTTTGTTCTTTCATTGATCTCAACGACGCCGGAATTGTGGCCGAATATTTTGCAGTATCAGGAATCAGGAAGAGCCAGGAAGACTGGGGCTGCCGCATATCGTTTTTTGTTAACAGGTTAGTCCAGCGGCAAAATGCCGATTGCTGTGTAGTAGGTCTCGGGTTCGAGTCCCAGGGCGACCGGTTTGGGCGATAGGATCTCCACTAGTCAATAGCCAGACAGCGGTGCATACAACTTAAAGAAGCATCGCCGGCATTCGGGAGTACTTGGGCTAAATGCCTGTTGTGAGTTGCACAAATAAGATACACAAAAAATATATCATGGTCTCAACCGTTCTAAAGGGACTGTCCCACCTTTGTGAAAGTTGTCGAATCACACTTAATTGTATGTCTACATGTCAGGCGAGGTCAGCGGAACATGTTCGTGATTTTTTTCCGAAAAAAATGCTTATCTTGGAAGATATTCAACTTTTAGTTTTAAGCAGAAAGTTGGGTTGGTGACGTCATATATATATATATGTTTTAATAACAGGGAAATCCTTTGTGCTGCTAAATTATTCGCATTTTTTTTGTCGACATCTATTGCGCAGAAAACGCGAACCACCCGGTGTCTAGATTGGTTTAGATTGCGAACCACCCGGAGATCGAGAAATGAAAGACGAAAATATTCCAAGGCTGACCTTAAAACAAGTCGACTATCACTACCAGTTGGGTAAAGAGACGACGCTGTCGGTTTAGAGGCCATATTCAAATACACATGGGCCTTATTTTTTACAGATGTCAAAATCAAACTCGAATATCTTTTTTATTAGATCATTGTGGTTGTTTTAACTGCTACCATACTTAATTTCAATGCCTAGCCATACAAATGGCTATCTCAACTCAAATATAATGTTAAGGTGGGATAGTCCCTTTAAGGGAGTGTGTCTAGTTAAATACTTAAAATTCGTTTTACCTCCCATCCGATAGATATTGCTTTGCTGAATCGAATGGTATCACTCGTTCCTCTGTAGCTGGATCCAGTGGCTCATGATGCTGGATTCCGTTTGATATTTTCCGGATGTTATGCCATACTTTTCCGTCCGTTTGGTATGGCGCTAAATCCGGGACCTCCGATACACTCTTTGACACCGGCCCATTATCTATTGGCGCCGCGCCAATATCCGAGTGTTCCGCTCAGCCACCCGAGCGGCGTGCCGACCCTTGTCCGAGACTGTAGTGGGCGGAGCCGGTCATGCAAAGCTTATGACGTCATGCGTCATACAAAAGAGATACTTGCTGATTTATCCAATGATATAAATCAATTGCCCAAACCAACGTCATATTTGTATTTTTCAGCTCAAGATATTATATACCCATACATTAGGTACTGCCAAACTTCAAGAAATATGTCTAGGTGGGATACTGTCAAGGTGCGCGACTGGCATAATAGCGTCGTCGTGTACGAAATAAATCAGTGTTTTCCATAAACGAACTTTCGGTAAGCCACTCATGCCTATAATTTGACATATTATCTAGCGTGGAAATTTTTAATTACCAAGAATTATATCAAATATGGACTTCATGCGAATCTCTTTCATGGGACAATAGATGCACAGAAATGAAGAAAGGCGGCACCTAGTCTAGGTACCATTTAGCTTTAACATTTGATATACCAAGCTTGTCCAATTTTTACTGAAAAATACATAAAAATGGCTGAAACCCGATCATAAGACTTGCGACCAGCAACACATACGACTAGTGGGATGAAATATTAGAACGCAACTAAATATTCCTCACACAGCAAAGTGAACACGTTATTCATACACATATGTGTAAGCCAGCTGACATTTTCGGGACTTAAAATTTGGAGGCGCATACTTATTTTACCAGGCGCTTTTAACACATTCAGAACGTATCGGAACGTATCGGAACGTATCGGAACGTATCGGAACGTATCGAAACGTATATGCAATACGAATCTATTGTCGTTTCAAAGCGACGCTGGCCTCAACTATGGGTCTACAGCTACGTTTAAGACCTCAGTGCATGCATGCTGCCGAGCACTGACAGATCTAGAACGTCTTAAAGTTGGTGTGGACCCAAATCCCAATGAGCTTGACACAATTCAAACAAAACTATATATATATATTATGATACGGTTATGTTTGCCATAATGATTAAGTGAATATAGACTGGGATGATCAATAACATGGCAATATGTTTTTTATATGTTAACAATGGCCGAAATTAAAGAATCGAGCTTTCGTTATTACATCTTCAAAATTCCAGATGTTGTAATAACGAAAGCTCGATTCTTTAATTTCGGTCATTGTTTAGATGCAAAAATATTGTCATGTCATTGATCATCCCAGTCTATATTCAAAACAAAAGGCATTGGATTTCGCTTGTCAGTACATTAAGAACTGAATTAAACAAACTTGCCTCAGCAAAAGTTACTTCGATTTTCTTTTACATCGACAAACGTTCCCATTTTTGCCCAGTTTGTGTCGTTCTGGGGGCGTGGCCCAGATGGCCCCCTCGATCCGTCCTTGCTTACGACGAAACCACTACCAAAACAACACTCATGCATAAATGTAAGCAACAACGTTCACACAACATACGGTTAACACAGACATCATGTCGCACAGCACATGTGCTACCTCTCACGTCTTACCTGCACTCTGGCAGCCTCGCTTCTAAACTCTGCACACCAGAACACCGTCTCGTCTCGGGAGTCTCGTCACCTTCTTCTGGCTGGAGCAGACACAGCACCCTTCCTCTAACGCTGTCGGTCACGAACTGACTGCTGCCGGCCACTGCGCTCGGTCATACTCGCCTGCCGCCCCCGCCACCGCCCCCGCCCCCGCCCGTACCTACCGGCTCCGGCGGGCGGGCGGGCGGCGGGGACTGGCTTGACGTGGGATTTCCAGCGGTATCGGACGTACCGCCGCGGCTCCGCACGACTGGAGGGCCATCGGCGGGCGTGTGACCCCAGCCTTCGCGGCGGTCGCCTGCTCCCAGCCCGCCGTCAGGAACCCCGCGCCTCAAGGACGGTGCACAGACGTCACTCCTGCACGGTAAAGGTCAGATTCTGCCGGCCAAGCAGCCACATCCGTGGCGGGGAGAGTAAGGAGCGTGAGGCATTTCCGACGATATTCGACGATGATGACAGCGGCACCAAGCAGGGGCGGATCCAGAAAATATTCAAAGGGGGTCATCAATTGCAGTGGTGCCCCTGCCTATACCCAAATCTGAAAACTAAACGGATTTGGTCCACTATATTTTGAGGGAGCCCCTATTTCAGCTTTTTAAAATTTTATTTGACGAAACGTTGGCTATAGGTATTTGCAATATCAGTCGTACCCTTTATGTCATTTAAAGTGTCGTGGATGGTGCTAAAATATATAATTTGTACAGTCAAGGGTGGCCCCAGACGGCTGATGCAGAATTGACCAAGAGGCTAGTCGAGGCTCGTGACCAGGAGAGGGGGGGGGGGGGGATAGCCGGTTTTTTACTAGCAGTAAATGTTATGCATGCAATAGCGGTGTATCATATTGCTTTGTGTCTCGAGCAGACTCCAAAAATGTTCTTGAACTAAAAAATAGGCAGGATTTTGCGAAGGGAGGGGCTTGCAAAAAAATGTATCACAAAGGCTCAACTACAAATGGTATTTACGCAAAATGGACACCCTTACAACTATTATTGTGTCGCGAAGCAGCGGAAAAATTTGAGGTTTTGAGCGCGCTGGAAAACTGATTTTTGCTATTGGAACCAGGATGCAGGGTCAACACGAGGAAATATATCTGGAGCAAAAGGTGGGGTCAAAAGCATGTTGCCCCCCATTTAAGGCCAAAGACCCCCCCCCCCCCCGCGGCCGCCAGTGTGTAGGTACAGTCTAAATTAGACCCTTTTGTACTGGAAAAGAACACTGATTTATTTGCGCCGCGTAGCGGCCCGGAATTTTTTGCTTCTTTTGTTTTGGTCTGGATAACTATACCCTAAAAAAATCGAAAGGTTCTATAATCTATATATATCAGCCTAAGGGCACCAATGCAGCCACTCAATGGGAGTCTTCCACCGGAAAGATAGAAGGAATTTCGCCGCAGTGGCACAAAAATGTGATATGTTAGACTTTTTAATCATAAAATTATAACAGCAATTGGATACAGTTGATAACCAGTTACGAATACGTTTCATGGATTTCCAGCCATGAACATTATACAAATCCCAAATGGCGGGCCCTACGGGTTCGTTCGCGAAAAAAAACGATAGTCAACTAACATCGTGACATCGAGGATTTATCAGGACGCACGTATGTAATATGCGCCACGAAGCGGCGCGTTTTTTGTCCCTTAATTTTGCACCATTTCGCATAAAATAGGTGGGTTTTCAGCAAATTGATGGGGGCACCAGGACATTGGTGCCCTGCCTCCCCATCATCCTGGATTAAAGGGGGCACGGTGCCCGGTGCCCCCCCCCCCCCCCTGTTCCACCGCCTATGGAATCGGATCCCGACTCCCGAGGGTCCTCAGGGCCCGTCGAGTCCGATACGCTGTTGCCTCTGGTATAAAGGCACGTTGGTGTCCCTTCATAGCCCAAGTGGCAGGAGGCATGAAGGCATTTTTTTTGTGCACAATTTAGCAATTATAATTTAGCATCATTTCGCGAGAAAAAAAAACTTTCTAGCGACCAACGCTAGTGATTTCATGGCGGCACCAGGCCATTATTTCCACCTCCTGGATCCAAGGAGGCGCAGTGCCCCGGTGCCTCCCCTCGCCCCACAGTGCAGCCTACCGGCACGGTGGGGCCTCTGGTTCACCGGCGTCGTCGTGGCCCTGGTATGCCGACACGGTAGTGGCATTCGTACGCCGGCGTGGTGGTGCCCCTGGTACACCGGCGCGGTGGTGCTGCTAGTGCACCGGCGCGGTAGTCCCCCTGGTACACCGGTGGTGCCCCTGGTACACCGGCGCGGTGGTGCCCTTGGTTCAAAGAACACTGAAAATTATGTGCGCCGTGTAGCGGCGCAGCATTTTTTGCTTTACTTGGGATTTTTTTTGTGCTTTATTTGGGATTTTTTGCTTCATTATTGCTTTATTTTCCCTTTATTTTGGGGTGTTGGTGGTGCCCCAGGGCGGTGGGGCCGTGGTGACCCCCCCCCCCTGGATCCGCCACTGGCACCAAGTGACATTTGCGGTCAAGATCTCGGGATTTGGAAAGGTCGTGGGTTTGGAATCACTAAGTGGGTGGAAATATGCACCTCCATACAACCTGCGCTGTGTAATGATGAGTAACTGTACATTCTCAAACGGGCAAGTCGTGATAAATTAGCAGCCAAGGAAAGGACAACAAACAGATTTAGAATAGTGTGAAAAGTAGCGGGAAATAAAGACGTCAATTTGTATGACATCACATGGTGTAATAATACACAGTAGCTAAAACCTGCCTAATTATCCTACCTAATTATCTTTATTTAATCTAATTATCTTTATATTACATAAATATCGCAAGCAATGCATTCAAAACATACCAATTCATAATAGTAAAGTTAGCCTGAATCCTCTATGCTATTTTTAGCCTGCGAAAGCATTACTCACTGAACGATGTAGCTTGTGAATTGCTGATAAAAACGATGACATATCTATACAATATATATAAATAGTGCTGAGGCCTGACTCAGTGCTGCTGATTCACACTTGAGCGTTTGCCTGTAGGTAACTTTACCTAACTTTACCACTTTACGTTTACCGTGTACCTGTTTGGCTAATCATCCCCGGACCCCAGGTAAATGAGATGGACCGTGTTATACATGCGCTAACAGAAAAAGTCGAGCGAGTTGACTGAACAGTAACATATACATTCATTACAAGGTCACATACGGTAGGCGTGACACATATTCCAACTTTCCTGCAGCTGTGCAATGTGTGTGCGTGTGAACCGCCACCGTAATGCTGTTGGCTGTCCCTTCCAGAGAAACAACGATGTTCCGTTTAAATTCCCATTAAAATACATCGGAGCAATATTTTACGTAAAGTTTCAAATTAATCGCATTTTCTTCACAGCGTAATTTTATCGACGTTAGCGCTGACATTTCGACGTTTTTTGACACTGAATGAAGTTTTGTTGACGCAAGCACTGGCATTTGCAAGAGAAAAGTTGGCAGATGCACGAGGGGCTGCTGAACAGTCCCTTTTGTCCGTGTTGTCGTGAGAATATCCTTTCCCAGAGAATGTGCGGACGCCAAGCAGGACGTTTTTAAGAATGTTCTCCGATATGAAAGCTCAGACAGCTGGTGACGCCACGACCGGCGACTGTACGACTGTACCCACCGGCGACCGGCGACTCTAGAGGGTAGCCTGCTGCAAAACAGGATGCAATGGTTAAAACATACCCATGATCTCACGACCAGCGAGGCGGTGTGTGTGTGTGTGTGTGTGTGTGTGTGTGTGTGTGTGTGTGTGTGTGTGTGTGTGTGTGTGTGTGTGTGTGTGTGTGTGTGTGTGTGTGTGTGTGTGTGTGTGTGTGTGTGTGTGCGTGTGCGTGTGCGTGTGCGTGTGCGTGTGCGTGTGCGTGTGCGTGTGCGTGTGCGTGTGCGTGTGCGTGTGCGTGTGCGTGTGCGTGTGCGTGTGCGTGTGCGTGTGCGTGTGCGTGTGCGTGTGCGTGTGCGTGTGTCATGGGAACTTTGGCCAAGGCCGGAGGCGTGGGACGTGATGGCGATCTCATGGGAGCTTAAAAGCCATGCAGGTTATCTAGCTGTGCCTGTCCGCCAGCCGTCTGGAGAGCAACATTAAGAGAGGTGCCTAACTGGAGAGGCGAGAGCACTATCCAATACCAAAGACGACATTGAATCGTATACAGCGTTTGAAAATGTTTGTCGTTTGATAGTAATTTTGAGGAAATTTAAAAAAATTGCCGTTTTAATTATCTTCTAGCCACATAGTACTAACGTAAACTATGACAAGCCCTATGACAGCCGTCAGCATTTCCGTAACACTCCTCGTCGACAAGGCGAAAGCGACAAGGCTGTCATGCCACAACTGGGCAATGCACGGCTTGAACTTTGCAAGAGACCATCTGATCACTACTTCTGAGACAATTCACAATACCAACCTCATAAGATCGGCGACGGAGTGCACGAGGGCATGACTGAATGCAAAATAATCGGCCGGAACTTCGCAGCGTTGGTTAGGTCCTTGAGGGAAGGGGGTGCATGTAGCCTGTGACTGAAAAGAGCAGCAGGATGAAGGACGTCTCTGAGCACGACCTGTACGGCTCCACCTTTCAAGAGTGCGGCCTACATGGCTCCACCGGCGTAGAGTGTGGTCCAGACGGCTCCACCGGCGTTGCGGTCCAGATGGCTCCACCGGCCCAGACGGCTTCACCGGCATAGAGTGTGGCCCAGACAGCTTTTTTACCGGTGTAGAGTGTGGCCCAGACGGCTTCACCGGCGTAGAGTGTGGCCCAGACAGTTTTTTTACCGGTGTAGAGTGTGGTCCAGACAGCTTCACCGGCGTAGAGTGTGGCCCAGACAGCTTTTTTTACCGGTGTAGAGTGTGGTCCAGACGGCTTCACCGGCATATAGTGTGGCCCAGACAGCTTTTTTGTACCGGTGTAGAGTGTGGCCCAGACGGCTTCACCGGCGTAGAGTGTGGCCCAGACAGCTTTTTTTACCGGTGTAAAGTGTGGTCCAGACGGCTTCACCGGCGTAGAGTGTGGCCCAGACAGCTTTTTTTACCGGTGTAGAGTGTGGTCCAGACGGCTTCACCGGCGTAGTGTGGCCCAGACAGCTTTTTTACCGGTGTAGAGTGTGGCCCAGACGGCTTCACCGGCGTAGAGTGTGGCCCAGACAGCTTTTTTTACCGGTGTAGAGTGTGGCCCAGACGGCTTCACCGGCGTAGAGTGTGGCCCAGACAGCTTTTTTTTTACCGGTGTAGAGTGTGGTCCAGACGGCTTCACCGGCGTAGAGTGTGGCCCAGACAGCTTTTTTTACCGATGTAGAGTGTGGCCCAGACGGCTTCACCGGCGTAGAGTGTGGCCCAGACAGCTTTTTTTACCGGTGTAGAGTGTGGCCCAGACGGCTTCACCGGCGTAGAGTGTGGCCCAGACAGCTTTTTTTACCGGTGTAGAGTGTGGTCCAGACGGCTTCACCGGCGTAGAGTGTGGCCCAGACAGCTTTTTTACCGGTGTAGAGTGTGGCCCAGACGGCTTCACCGGCGTAGAGTGTGGCCCAGACAGCTTTTTTACCGGTGTAAAGTGTGGTCCAGACGGCTTCACCGGCGTAGAGTGTGGCCCAGACAGCTTTTTTTACCGGTGTAGAGTGTGGTCCAGACGGCTTCACCGGCGTAGAGTGTGGCCCAGACGGCTTCACCGGCGTAGATAGTGGTCCAGACAGTTTGTTTACCGGTGTAAAGTGTGGTCCAGACGGCTTCACCGGCGTAGAGTGTGGCCCAGACAGCTTTTTTTACCGGTGTAGAGTGTGGTCCAGACGGCTTCACCGGCGTAGAGTGTGGCCCAGACAGCTTTTTTTACCGGTGTAGAGTGTGGCCCAGACGGCTTCACCGGCGTAGAGTGTGGCCCAGACAGCTTTTTTTACCGGTGTAAAGTGTGGTCCAGACGGCTTCACCGGCGTAGAGTGTGGCCCAGACAGCTTTTTTTACCGGTGTAGAGTGTGGTCCAGACGGCTTCACCGGCGTAGAGTGTGGCCCAGACGGCTTCACCGGCGTAGATAGTGGTCCAGACAGTTTGTTTACCGGTGTAAAGTGTGGTCCAGACGGCTTCACCGGCGTAGAGTGTGGCCCAGACAGCTTTTTTTTACCGGTGTAGAGTGTGGCCCAGACGGCTTCACCCGCGTAGAGAGTGGCCCAGGTTCTTGTTTTACCCAGCTAGCCGCAAGGCTATGGCCCGGGGAAAGTTTATTGGCGATTTAGCCAGGTAAAATGTTTAAAGTTACGTTAAGCCGGCTAATGTTGACCGGCATAGAAGAAGGCAGTAGCAAAGGCAAGGGCAAAGGTTTGACATTAAACCGGCTCATGGTCGTCCGGTGTAAATAGCCAGAGGGAGGACGCAATAGGGAACACAGGCATCCAACACACAAACAAACAACAAACACACAAGCAGGCATGCACTAAAAAGTTCTAGAAACGATTCCAGTTAGAAATAAAATAAAATAATAAACACAAATTTAACTAATTAATTAATCAATTAATTAATTGATTAATCAATCAATCAATTCAATTTATTTAAAAACATAGGCGGGGCGGGTGAAAGGCCCAGGTCGATCTGGTCGGTGGTTGTGTGGGTGTTCGGAGTGTGCTCAACATAACTTCTACCTCGGCCGGTCCCGCGGGGAGCAATTCTCTGGCGTCTAAATGTCCGGTTTTGAATATACACTCCCGGGAAACGTGTGCAGCGAGTTATGTTGATGTACCTGGCCTCTATCTCAGGAATGGAGCACACACCAGATCAGATCTGGTGTGCCTAGATCGGATCTAGTTGGTGGTAGTGTGGGTGTTCTGAGTGTGCTCAATCTAACTCTGCCGCGGCCGGTCCCACGGGGATGCAATTATCTGCCATCTAAGACGGTTTTGAATATACACTCCCGGGAAACGTGTGCAGCGAGTTATGGTGTATGTATCTGGCCTCTATCTCAGGAATGGAGCACACTCAGCAATCTCAGCAATGTGTACAGTGAAGTGGTATTGTGGGTCAGTGCGATGCCGTGATTGAGAGCCTAATCGCACTACCCGGCCCTTGCACTGACCAAGGGCCAAACAATGAGGGTGTGGGTGTGTGATATCAAGTGTTAGGTGACGCTTGACGGCCGCCAGAAGCTCCCTGGGCCTGGGATAAAATATAATAATAGTATAATAGAAAAATGATATAAAATAAGATAGTATAAAGTAGAATAAGTAGAAATGTGTAGTGACCTAATGTGTAGTGTATTCCGCCGGGAAAAGTCCTAATTATTTTTTTTATTATAAAAAAACGGAGCCTAGCCAAGGGGAAAACCTGTGCGTTTTTGCCAAATTGCGCAGTAACGCCCCATATTATTACGTTATATAAATAGTTATAATCTTGTATGGAGAAAATCATAAAGAAGTGTGAGTAAATCAGGATGTGAGTCACCAAGGAGGATAGGATGTGTTAGGGGTAGCCGATTAGCAGCTGTGTAACGTAATATTGGTTGTCGTGCTGTGTGATATAAGGGGCATGTGAGGAGGAAGTGTTTGATTGTGTAGCGTGTGTGACATCTGTGACATATGGGAGGCGGTTCTTGAGCTGTGATGTATGAGTGTGTGATTTTGGTGTGGCCTAGCCTAAGCCGAGCAATAATAATTTATTTTAAACGAGTATGTTGATTTGATGACTGCCAATGCGCGAGAACAGTTTTAAAGGAAATAGTTCACCTTCGAAAAAGTTTACCCAACACGATTTGATTATATTTTTAATACAATTTCTTTTTATATTGTAAAAAATGGCCTTATATCGCGCCGATTCAGGACAGAAGGCCGTACATTTGTATTGTTTATCAAAACTAAATGCATACTCTCTGAGTCAGAGTCCTGACGTCACGCGAATGTAAAAAATGGTTCAGCCAATCAGATTCGAAAGTAGTCGCGTAAAGATAGACTCGCATTGGAGATGTGCCAACCGGCGGCCGGCGATTCGCTTGCTAGTACCAGCTGCAAGCTGATTGGCTGATGGTATAGCCTCTGCCCGGGCTAGAACCAGTACAACATTCTTTCGCCAGCACCGCATTCCTTCGCCAAAAACTAAAATATATTCGGCTGGAGAGTCTTTTCAGTCAAGAAAACTTGCGGATAGGGGTTTCCCAACACGGGCTACAAAACTGCTATCTCAGTTTAAAACTAATGTTGAATGTGAATTATTTCCTTTAATAGGTTATAAATTAAAATGGGCAATGCGGTCCCAGTCGCGCTGGAGAAATGCTAAGAAGGATTAAATTAAGGTAATCCGAAATAGGACATGGATTAAATTAAGGTAATCAGAAATGGGACATAGCAAATGATTTCGGGGAGGTTCTGGCAGACTGGCCTTGGCGGCGGAGTCAGCTTGATCATTGCCTGGGATACCGGAGTGACCCGGTATCCACAGGAATTTGATTGTAGTTGAATTAGGCAAAGAAGACATAAGACAGCGAATCTGATCTATTAAGGGATGTGCAGAATTGTGGATGGAAGATAGTGCAAAAAGAGAAGCCCGAGAATCGGTACAAATGACAGCCTGGCTGATGGCGCGGTGTTGAATGTGGCGGATTGTAGATAGAATGGCAACTAGTTCAGCGGAGTAAACGGAATGATGGCAAGAAAGACGATATTTAAATACGAAATTATTTACTGTGAAGGAAGCTCCCGTGCGACCATCGGCACGCGATCCGTCTGTATAAATGAATGTGTAATCGGGGTACATGTCTTTCAATTCTAGGAACATTGATTGAATATCAGCAAGATGAGTGTCTGGTTTAGATGTAGAGAAAAGTAAATTGGTGTCGAGCCATAGGTGTACACAAGGGGAGGGGCAAACGGGCAATTGCCCCCCCCCCTGAAGGTCTGTACGTGCCCCCTTCGGTCGAAAAAAAATGAATTTTATTTTGTTTTTGTTTTTTAAAGAGAAAAATGGTGAAAATATGCTCTTTTAAAAATATAGTGGGCCAAATTCGGTGAGTTTTTTGTGGAGGTACTTTATGCCCCCCTGAACAAAAATTGCCCCCTCCTGGAGTAAATCCTGGGTACGCCACTGTGTCGAGCGGGCGGTATATCCAAAATGGAGTGAGGCTGGGGGCAAGCAAGCTTGATGGAGATGTTAAGTTATACATTTTGAGGGCATGCTCGATACGAATGCTGATTGTGGGGTTTCGGTGCTGAGCTTTAGTCAGGATTCTGTTTGTGGGAAATGTGTTAGTATGTGGTATGTTGGATGTGAAGGACGGGAGGCCGCGCGCACGTAGAAGCAGAGCAGCTGGTACGTGCGGCGTCGTGCGAGTGGAGGAATGTTTGTGTCTGTGTTGAGGTTGATTATGGGTGTCGTGCGGAGGGCTCCGGTGGCTATTCGTAGGGCGGTGTTTGGTATTGATTCGAGTCGTTCAATGTGGGCTGAGTACATTTCGTCAAACAGAAAATCATTATAGTCCAGTATAGGACGAATCAGGGATATATACAGTCGGAGTAGGGTGCGCCGGTCAGCACCCAACTCTCGCCCTGCTATACATTTTAATATATTTAGACGGCGGGAGCAACGTTGTTTAAAGGGATTATACGGGTTTCCGTCCTGAAAGTAAATGCACTCTTTTGCAGTTGTATGAGCTTTAAACACGTTTAAGACATATAACAGGGACCTCAATGCTCATTTAGTCCATTATTTCAGAATTTATCAGCGTTAAAACTTGGGCGTTTTTCGAGACTAGTATCAGATAACGAGTACTTGATCTGCCTACTGTCCACCACTTTTATCTTAAGATCAATTTGAGAGTTTTTAATTATCTGCAAGTCCTACACTGGATCATAAAATTATTATGCAATTCAAACCTGACGGGACTTGGTATTACTACACACTGTTCGTTGAGGTTTTGTGTTTTTGTGGTTTTCTTTTCTCTGGCCATTAGCGTTGAGAATTTGATGGTGACGTATTAATTTTTGGCATGAAAATTCATGAAAAATATAGAATTTTATGGGAAAACTAGGTAACTGCTGCTGTCGTTGGAACAAACAAGTTTATTTTCTTTTAAATATTGCTTATTTTACCGGAAATATGCCATACGTGAGTTGTTTTTATTAGCATAAAAGAGATGACTGGCTCTGCCTCAGCCGGTCCTGCAGAAAATACGCGGTGGCATCACCGCGCACTTTGGAATGTCCTTACGTGCAGAAGAGGTCATTTCCAGAAAAATGTGGCTACCGTGGGACTTCTACCACCTTTATAAGTACGTTTTACTATGTAACTCAATTATTCTGGGAAAACCCCGTATAATCCCTTTAATATCAGCGAAATGCGCAGTGAAATTGAGGCGTCTGTCTAACGTGATGCCCAAGTATTTAACGGTTTTTACTACAGGGATAGATTCGTTATTTAAGGTTAAAGGGCTTCTGGGCAGAATATATTGGGGTTGTTTAGAAAAGATGAGGCAAGCTGATTTAGCAGGGGAGATCTGTAGACACCACTGGAGACACCAGTCGTTAATATGATTAAAGGGACTATCCCACCTTAACATTATATTTGAGTTGATATAGCCATTTTTATGGCTAGGCATTGAAATTAAGTATGGTAGCAGTTAAAACAACCACAATGACCTAATCCAAAAGATATTCGAGTTTGATTTTAATGATATTGTGTGGATTGTCTCTGTATCCTGCTCATGCGTTCATAATTTGCGTATGTCGTCTGTGTGTTAGGGTAGGCGGTTAGGCGGTTAGGTGTTTAGGTGTTAGGTTGGGATAGGCGGACGATTTTGTGGCAAAAAAGTACCCACCGGAGCAGGACGGGGGGGGGGGGGTAAATGGTAAAAATAGCAAAATAACAAAGAAGTTAATGCAAAAAAATACAATAAAGCGATAACTAAAAATAACTGTTCTTTCCACTTGATGATATTCTCGAATATTTTGTAACCGTGGAATTCGTGGAATTGACCAGGATTTCTGAACAAATAAAACCAAACAAAAATTGAAATTAAAAGACACCAAAATCAAAATGATGGCAATAAAGTAATTTATGTCTTTTCCATTCATGAATGGGATAGATAGAGCAAAACTGAGGAATGCTTGCAATAAAGCACAACACTTCAGTTCAAGAAGTGGATGGCAAACATAAATTTTGCACTCGGGCCAGACGAAATCCACCCACCCCTTTCCCCGGCTTCACAAAATCAACCCGGTCTGCCTTCACATATTCCCCACTCTGCCGAAGTCCCAGGCATTAGGAACTCCGCACTGCCCCGCACACAGGCTTGTTCAATCAGCCCAGTCTCCACCCATGAGGTCTGCTGAAATTCAACCTGCTCCTTTTCTCTCTAGTCTCCAAAAAATGACCCAGCAGGACCTGACCTGAAGCTTGGACCTTGTCTGAGGGCGGCACCTGGCCAGAGGGCAGCACCTGGTCTAAGGGCGGCACCTCGTCTGAGGGCGGCACCTGGTCTGAGGACATCACCCGATTTGGTCTGAGGGCGGCCGGCGGCACCTAACCTGCGGGCGGCACCTCATTTGAGGACGGCACCTAGGCCACTCTAGACCGCTCTCTTTAGCCGCCCCTGTAGAAGGAAGGGCGACTGTCGGCATTCCAGGCGCCCTACTACGTTGGGCCTGAGGGCGGCACCTGGTCGGATGGTGACATCTAGTCTGAGGGCGACAGCTGACGTCTGGTCTGAGGGTGCGATCTAGTCTGAATGCGGCATCTGGTCTGAGAGTGGCACCTGGCCTGATGGCGGTATCTGGGTTGAAGCCGGCACCTGGCCTGAAGGCAGCATCTAGTCTGAGGGCGGCACCTGGCCTGAGGGCGGCACCTGACCTGAGGGCGGCACCTGGTCTGAGGACGGTACCTGGGCTGAGGGCGGTACCTAACCTTACCCCTCCCCCTAAATACGCCCCTGGGCTGGTCCCCGAACCCTTGGCCCCTGGGCTGGTCCCTCAACCCCTCCCCCCACTCCAAGTTGTTTTTTGGCGACGCCACTGCCTCCAAAGACACCCTCCGATACACCTCCGAAGGCGCCCTCCCACATACCCCCGAAGGCACCTTCCGATACATTTCCGAGGGCGCCCTCGCACATACCTCCAAAGGCGCCCTCCCATGCACCTCTGAAGGCGCCATCCCACACAGCTCCAAAGGTGACCTCCGATACACCTTTGAAAGCACCCTTTCAAGTCCCACATGCCTCCAAGGGTGCCCTCCGATACACATCTGAATGAGCCCTCCCAGATGCCTCCAAAGGCGCCCTCCGATACACCTCTGAAGGCGCCCTCCCACATACCTCTGAAGGCGCCCTCCGATACATCTTCGAGGTCGCCCTCCCAAATAGCCCCAGAGGTGCCTTCTGTGAGACCAGAGGCGCTCGACCTCACATTCAGCGAAGGGCGCCTTTGTATGTATGGAGGGAGGGCGCCCTCGGCCCTCGGATAGATGTATCTGGGGGTGCCTTTGGACTATGTCATCATCATCATCATTCTATTTTCCCAAATTCGTGCATGGCCCCCGGCATCTGGTCTGAGGGTGGCACTTGGCCTGCATGTGGTGGCACCTGGCCTGAGGGCGGTACCTGGGTTGAAGGCTTCAGGCGCCTTCGGTTCTGAGGGTATGTTGGAGGGCGCCTTCAGAGGTGTATTGGTGGGTGTCTTTGGAGGTATGTGGAAGGGTGACTTCAGACTTCAGAGGTGCATTGGAGAGCGCTTTCAGAAATGCATTGGAGGACGCCTCCGAAAGTGTATTCGAGGGCGCCTTTGAAGGTATGTGCGAGGGCGCCATCGGAGATGTATCGGAGGGCGTGTTTGGAGCCTGTAGGTATGTGTGAGGGCGCCTTCAAAGTTCAACGGTGCATCGGTGGGCGACTTTGGTGGTATATAGGATGGCGCCTTCAGATATGTATCGGAGGGCACGTTTGGAGGTATATGGGAGGGCGCCTTTGGAGGTGTATTTGAGAGCGACTTCAGAGGTGTATGTGTATCAAAGAACGCCTTTGAAGGTATGTAGGAAAGCGTTTTCAGAGGTATATTGGAGGTCGCCTTCGGAGCTATGTGGGAGGGCGCCTTCAGATGTGTATTGGAGGGCGCCTCTGGAAGTATTTAGAAGGGCGCTTTGAAGGTATGTGGGAGGGCGCCTTTGGAAGTATGTGGGAGGGCGCTTTTAGAGGTATATCGGAGGGCGCCTTTAGAGGTATGAGGGAGGGAGCCTTCAGAGATGTATCGGAGCGCGCCTTACATTCATTGAAACGCGCCTCATATTCAGCCGGAGCGCGCCTCACATTCAGCGAAGGGTGCTTTCGGCGCCCTTCGCTGAATGTGAGACGCATTTCATAAACCGAAGGCGCCTTCGGTGCATGAGGCAGTGACGGCGGAAGGTATTTTCGGATGGGGGGGGGGGGTAAGAAACACAGGGCGTCTCCCTCGGGCCAAGCGCCCCCCCCCCCCAAAAAAAAAGAAGGATGTCGCGAAATGATATCTCCTCGGATTTAGGTCACAATATTATACCAGTAAAACGCCTTTTGGGCGATGACCGAGCGAGCGCACTCTGGTAAGGTTTAAACAGGTTTGAAATATGAAACGGTACGGGAGCATAGGTGCACATTGACTGTGTCCCAATAATGAGTAACACATTCAATAGTTTTACCGTGGTTATATCCTAGTATGCATAATTTTAGGAACGTTCATCTGAATGGAGATGTACAAAGTAAATGACGCTTCCCTGGGACAAACTACATAAAAACAATAACATGTATTAAAGTGAAGTATTCACCTTTTTATTTATTTATCTGCATTTTTCTGTGACACATGTATGATTTCAAATTGATCGTGCCTCAATTTAAAAGTGAAATAACAACATTTTCTATTTAAAAAAAGGAAATTAACAAATATGTACTATCATATAGTGACGAACAGTATAATCCTTCACTATCTCTGGCTTGAATGTTATTTGTAAACAAGTCATAGGGCCAGCAATGAAGTAAGTGCTCCAAGAAACGTGACAACGTCCCTGATTGGTCAATGAAACAAATCGCATACACTAAATACGTCGCCATCCTTGGCCAAGTTAATCCGCGGAATGCATCACGGTTTTCTGAGACGTTTATTGGTTGATTACGGATAGACGGGTTAGATAAACGTGTCATGTGTGCACTGTAATATATTAAATACCTGCTTGTTGAAAATTGATGGATTTTTATTCTTCTCAAAATAAGTCGTGAACACTAAATAGTTCTCCGTTCGGGGCCAAGTTAAACTGCCGATTTCAATGCACTTTTTCAAAAGATTGTTGATTGTTCATAGAAGTTTGATACATATTCGCAAAAGATAGATTGCATGAAACATTATATGCCTTCATGATAAATAACAATGCGTAGGCAGGCTAGTTTTCGCTGGGTTCGATATGTTATTAAAATATTGGAATGTACAAAATTGTAATTCCAAAATTGTGATTACAAAATTGTAATTACTATTTTTTTATAACATAATCGAACCTGACCTAAACTTGCTAGCAATTACGGCCACAGGGACCCACGTTTAGAACGCTCAGCTCGCATTCGCTTGCTGCGCTGCGACCTGCCGGCGGGGGGAGGGGGGGGGGGCTATCTCCACCCCCGGACCCTTAGACCAGCTCGTAGATAAGAACTAACCCTACGTCGTAAATACGTTATCCGATGTATTTGTGCGGCCCCGCCCCCTGCATATGTCAAAAATACGGAGAAAAACGTTGCAAAAAAACGTGTTCGTACGAACACTGAGAAGAAAAAAGCGTTCCAACGAGAGAAAAACAAACGTTCCAACGGATTCACGCACGAACGCTTCCAAATGCCGCCCCACTGGACCCGCACCTTGCATTGTCAAAATATACGAAGAAAAGCCTAACGAAACCGTTCCAACGGATCCCAAAAATATACGGAAAAAAGTTCCAACAACACGTACGAACGCTGACAAAAAAAAAACGTTCTAACGAAACCATTCCAACGGATCCAAATATTGTATTTTTCACAGAAAGGTTATAATTATATGTATATGCATGCGAATGTAAGTTATGTCAGTTTTTTATTTGTGCAGTGGCGTGCTCAGGAGGGGAAGGGGAGGGGAATTGAGCTTTGACTTTTGTTATATTTATCTTTGCTGATTTATACATTGTGCTATGTAGTGTCACACCACAGGTCCACAATTTCCCCTAATTGCATACCTGTTACCGCCTATGCCCCAAAATACAATTGCGATCCATGCAGATTATATTGCATGAAATTACCCACTGCAGAATAACGTTCATGAGCACTAAACACATTGTGTGTGAACGGAGTCAAACACATGCCCCAAAAATCCGTCCCTGGAGTCGCCTTTGTGAAACCAAAAATGTCAAAAAATATGAAACGTTTGCATGGCATTGCTAAAACAGGTCACCAAGTTTAAAGTTGATATCTTTTGCTATGTAGTTACGCGTCGTGGTTCCACAACTCCCCCTAATTCCATCCCTGGAGGCGCCCATAACATTGGGCCATGCGCTTCCATCCCATCCCTGGAACCACCTATGGCACAAAATACAATGGGTGGGGACAATTTTGTAAGGTACCAATTTTTTGGGTTAATAAAAACAAGGATAATTTTGCATAATGTAAATATTTTGTATTATCATAAAAAAATGCGAAATGAACTCGAAAATGATTAAAAACTAAAACAATTAAGCTCATGTCCTTGTAGTTGAGACGTCACTACCATAGTGAAAATCAAAAGTGCCGTTACAAATCACGAGTGTCGTGACGTCACAAACAAAATCAAGAAAGTTTTTTTAATATGAGAAGTTAAGAGGAAGTTTTAGGACAGAAGGCGGTCTAAGATGTGTGTGAAAAGTATATAGAAAAATTGAGACAAATATGCTGAATTTGTTATGCGTAAAACCCACTACCTGTCCCCGACCCTATTGTGATCCATGCAGATGATATTACACGAGATAGTCCACCGCGAAATAACGTTTTGAGTTACTAAACACCATGTGTGTATACACTTACCCCCAACAATCCGTTCCTAGAGTCGCCTGTGGGACGCCCCCATTTTTTTGTAATCACACAAGGTGTGCAAAGAACAGCTAAGAAGGTTCACCGAGTTCAAAATTCTTATCTTTCAGATTTCGATGAAATACCAGTGACCCAAAATGCCTCCCAAAATACGTCCCTGAAGGCGCCCATGCGCAATCCCAAAATTTGAAGATTTTTTTTTAACATGTCTACAAATGCCAGTAAGGAAAGGTGTCAAAGTCGTAGGCTCGTATCTACAACGGTTAGAGAATGGGAACTGATTCCCTTTGAAAGCCGAGTCACGCTGAAAACCCAAACATGCCCCCCCCCCAAAAAAAACGCACGCCTGGAGCCGCCCCTGGTGAACAGAAAATTTATAACATTTTCAAAATGTTCCCAATGAATATTTAGGAAAATTCAAAAAGTTTCATAGCCGTACTCGTTTGGGGACAGGAACGGAAAAACCTTAAGGGGGGGGGGGGTCGTTTTAGTCCCCCCCCTCCGACACTAATAGGGTTAAACATGTACTTCTTTCGGAGTTAATGATCGATGTTTTCCCTTCACTATTGGAAGCGCGCCATATCTGGCGCTTTTCTTTCAATCTGTTCAACGTTGAATAACTCGTTGAATTACCTCTTCTCAACAAATCGCATACACTAAATACGTCGTCGTAGGGGGCCAAGTTAATCCGCCGAATGCATCAGGGTTTTCTGAAATGTTTATTGATTGATTATAGGAAAAGGGTTTAGATAAATGTTTCATGCGTGGATTGTAATGTATTGAATACTTGTATGTTGAAAATACATGGGGAAAACATCCATTATTTGAATGAGTCGAGAACACTAAATAGGTCGCCGTCCGGGGCCAAACCAAGCTGCCGATTTCAATGCACTTTTTCAAATGCCTGTTGATTGTTCATAAAAGCTTGGTACATATTCGCAAAAGATAGAGTGCAGGAAACATATTGCATACCTTCATGATAAATAACTTAATGCGTAGGCAGGCTAATTTGAGCTCGGACAGTGAATTTGTTGCCGAGTAGGCACCTACTTGCTGAGTAGGTACCGACCGTTATGAGCGTGGAACGCTTATCAACTTTAACTTGAAATATTTTGCGGTAGAAATGTTTATATGCAAAATGCAGTGGTGGGCACAGCATAACCGAAAACTTAGTTTTGCTAACCTAATCCGCTAACACAAAAAAAATATAACTTAACTAACGCTAAACCGCTAAACCGCTAACAAAAATTGCGGAAGCTAACGCTAACTGCTAACCGCTAACTTTTATCATATGAATTTAGCTTCGGCTTGTTTTCTTGGCTCTAAAACCCTTAAAGGAAATAGTTCACCTTCAACATGGGTTTTGAACTGAAATAGCAATTTTGTAGCCCGTGTTGAAAAATCCTTATCTGGAACTTTTCTTGACTGAAAAGACTCTCCAGCCGAAGATATTTGACTTTTTGGCGAAGGAATACGGCGCATATATGATGTACCGTACCGTCTGAAAGTGCCAGCACTGCCATGGAGCATGCGCAGACCAATAACGCACACCATACAATCAATAATTTACAACCTTCTGTCCTGAATTGGCACGATGTAGGACCATTTTTAAAAAGAAAAAAAGAAACTGTATTAAAAAATATAATAAAATCGTGTTCTGAAAAATTTCCGAAGGTGAACTATTTCCTTTAAAGTCAAATATTCAAATATTAACAGTGCCGTGCGTGCGTCGCTGTTGCCTGCTCGGCGTCCCGAACTCGAGTCCGGTGAAGTGCTGGTGATCGACTTGACGGCTGCTGTCCTGGCGTCACCGTTATTGCCGCCTATCGACCTCCCGGCGATGGTGTAGCCGTGGACAGAATTGTGAACGTCATGAACGCAGTTTGTGCCGCCGAACGTCCTGTTCTCATGGTCGCCGATTTCAATCTTCCTGAGATTGAGTGGCGCCGACCACGTGATTATCCTATGTTACTGCGTAGGACTGGCCGCGCTGTAACGTTTGTTGACGCCGCTGCTCAGTGTGGTTTGCGACAGCATGTGCAGCAGCCGACCCGGGGCGAGAATGTTTTGGATTTAATACTCACAAACTTGGTTGTTTCGCAGTGTGAAGTTGATGTGGGCTTCTTTGACTCTGACCACCGTCACATTATCGTTATCAATGCATGCCTCGTGCCCCGCCTGCCTTCTCCCCGAGTCACTCGATCCACTGCTCTGAACTACCGTCGGGCTGATTTCCCTGCTCTAAGGCAGAGCTTGCGCCTCCTACCGTGGCATGTCCTAGACAGCATGGATGTAGACGCTGCCGTAAATGTATTCTATCAGTGGACAGAGGCAGCTGTGGCTGACCACATTCCACGGGTAACGCTAAAGTCTAAATACCCGCCGTGGTTTGATGGTGCTGTAAAGCGTGCCTTGCGCGAGAAAGAGCTTGCTCATCGACGTAAAAAAAACTATCGCCTACACCTGAAAACACCGTGGATTTCGCTCTCAAAAGGTCTCTTTTTAAAGCAACTGTTCTGACTAAGTACCGCAGATGCATTCTTCACATCATTGATGACTATCGCGATAACTCCAAACGTTTTTGGTCCCTTCTCAAATCGGCTAAATCTTCAGGTCGAACCGGCCCGCCCTCAAAGTTGACGGTCGTGATGTGACAGACGACCGTGAGCGGGCTGAGTGTTTCAGTCGTGCTTTTGCCTCAAAATTATGGGACCCTACTGTTGACAGGCTACCGGACGTAATATCTCACGATGTTGACGTTCGAAGCGAGTTCTCTGTCACTCACGACACTGTCTGTAATCTGCTCAAGACTCAGAACGTTCACAAGGCTTGTGGACCGGACGGGCTCAGTGCCCGCATCTTGAGAGAGTGCGCGGAAGAGATTGCGGTGCCTCTGACCAAAATTTGCCTTTTATCTTTCCAACAGGGAAAGCTTCCGACAACATGGAAACGCGCCCATATCACACCTGTTCATAAAAAAGGCGGCCGGAAAGATCCGAGTAATTATCGGCCAATATCGCTTCTGTCCATTTGTTCGAAGATCTTAGAGCGTGTCACGTGTGACCAGCTGATGCACCATGTTTCACCTGTGATTTCCCCGGCCCAGCATGGCTTCTTGCCCCGCCGCTCCTGCACCACAAACCTAACCTGCCTCGTGAAGCAGTTATGGGACTCGATCGCCGACGGTCTCTAGACAGATGTAATCTACACTGATTACTCCTCAGCTTTTACCAGTGTCAACCATACTCTCCTTCTTCACAAACTCCATCATTCCTATCATCTGTCCGGTGCTGCCCTCAGGTGGTTTGAGTCCTACCTATGCCGGAGAGAGCAGTGTGTGGTGCAGAACGGAAAGACGTCTAGCTGGGTGCCTGTTGGGTTGGGGGTGCCAGAGGGCAGCATATGTGGTCCGATTTTGTTCGTTTGATTTTGCAACGATGTTCCGTCTCACATATCGTCGACATGTCTCATGTACGCTGACGACCTGAAGCTCTGTAGGCGGATTCGCTCCACAGACGACGCCGTCGCTCTTCAGACCGACTTGGAAAACCTTTGTGCTTGGTCTGATGCAAGGAAACTAAAACTAAATCCGATAAAGTGCAAGGTCATAACATTCACTTTACTCAAAAAACCTGTCTTGACGTCATACTCCATCAACGACATCACCTTGGACCGCGTATCTGAGATGCGCGATCTAGGTGTGATCTTAGACCCGAAATGGACCTATGCTTCTCACATCGACGGCCTTATCGGGAGAGCGAATCGCGCCCTGGGGATTTACATGCGTTCACTTCAAACGTCACGTGCGTCGGCAGGTCGGAGGTTCAAGCCAGCTCCTCTCATCACGGCTTTTAACGCGCATATTCGCTCTATTTTGGAGTTTGGCAGCATCATCTGGTCGGGTGCTGCCAAGTCTCACACCGTGCGACTGGACAGAGTTCAACATAAGTTCTTGATTTGGCTGGCCGTGAACTCATACGCCCATCTGACTCACTTGACTACTCACACTTGCTTAAAGGGACAATCCCACCTTCCCAAAAGTTGTAAAATGTACGCGGCTTGTGGTGCAAAATATGAGTAATTGCTGCCAAACACGATTATGACATTTGTTTCTCGCAAACAGTGCTCAATTTCATAAAAAGTTAAGTTTTAATATTTGGGTTGATTACGTCATATTGAGCTCTAGAGAGCTATACAGAAATCCTTTACGCTGCCCAAAGTATGGCACAATTATTTCGAGACAATTCTGGCGCTTTGAATACAAAATAAACCAATTACCAAACCATTTGAAACACGCAAATGTCTCCAAGGTCTAACCTTAACACAAGTCGACTATCATCACCATTTGGTAAAGAGAGCTGACGTCATCGGCTTTAGACCCCTATTCAAATACACGTGGGGTTTATTCGTTACAATTGTCAAGACCAAGCTCGATTTCCTTTTTGATTATACCTACGTGGTTGTTTTAACTGCTACCCTACTTAATTTCAAAGCAAATCCAACAACATGGCTATCTCAACTCAAAACTAATGTTAAGGTGGGAGTGTCCCTTTAACCACTTCGGAGTTTTACGGATTACCTCTCGACTAGCGCAGCACGACTTTGTTTTCTTGCATGGTGTGTTTGGGGACGCTTTGATTCGGGTGACATCCAGGGCATGTTTGGTCTTGCAGTTCCTGCCAGTCCCACTCGCACGCGACCAATTTTACATGTTCCTATCGCCAGAGTCAAGACAATTAAGAACGGAATGTGCTGTCGCCTACCCGCGTTGGGCAAAATCTTCTGTACGAGAACCTTCCCAGCGCTGACCTCTTGGCGACCGATGCACTTATGCAAAATGTGTATCAATGTTTATCCGCCAAACAGTGTGATGTATTTTACTTCTCATGACCACTTGACCCTGTGACACTGTATGCTCTGCTATTTATCGTTTTTATTTCCTTGACTCCGTCTGTAATTGGGTTATTGTACCTGTTGACGGTAATCATAAATACAAAAATACAAATACATACACCCTTTTCCACAAAAATGGAGTTAGCATCTGAAATCGATACACGAAGCCAAAATATGATGCAAATTAATAGCATTTTGCACATACAGGGGCGCAGCCAGGGGGCCACAGGGGGGCACGTGCCCCCCCCCCCATTGGTCCGAAGGGCCCCTCGGCCCCTCAGCCCATATGGAAGCGGCGGAGCGGCCGAAGGGCCCAAAACGGCCCGGCTTACCAGGCTTAAGAGAGTCCTTGTTCGGACTTAGGGCCCTCACTGGGCCCAAGGGAGCCCTCGGTCAGTTTGGGGGTGCCCTCGGTTGCCCTAAGGGGCCCTTGTTAGGCTTACGAGGACCCACGGTCGGCCTAAGGCTCTTGGTTAGCCTGAGGGGCCCTCAGTCGGCCTGAGGGAGCCTCTTACTAGGCTTAAGAGGGCCCCCGGTCGGCCTGAAGGACCCAGACGGCCTAAGGGGTGGGGGGGAGGGCCTCAGGCGGCCTAAGTGGGTCCTACGTCGTCCTGAAGGGCCTAGGTTGGTCGGCCTGAGGGGCCCTCGGTCAGCACCTGGTCATGGTAATCCCTGATAGACACTGGGCGCCTTCGGGCCCTGTTTCGTCTGGGGGTCAAATGACTCTGACTTAGTCTGGTTCTCTCTCCAAGGCCCTGGTTCTGGAGTGTATGATCGCCACTGGGGGTCCTGTCTAGCGCCTGAATAACCTGTACTGACCCCTAATCGCCAATGGGACACCTGCCTGACCTCAGGGCTTATACTCGCCTTCTACTGTGAACGGCAGACTGCTTGGGCACTGGCGAATTCAGCCGTCGTTTTTTTTTGTGGGGGAGGGGGGCGCAAGTCGGTGGGAGGTACTGGTGGATCCAGCCTCTCTCCGTGGGGACATATTTTTGGGACAAAAAGGTACCCTCATTTTTCCCT
>JAXIVJ010013800.1:0-15000 GCA_036785665.1 Chirona hameri
GTGTCGCGTGCAGATTAGCTAACACACTAAATGTCAACTTTAAAATTAACCTCGACCCGCGCTTAATATCACGGTTTTGGAAATGCATTACATTCATTGGACTTTCCAAAGTACAGTCGTGGTGACATAACATATTTTTACCTCAACACGTCGCAACATTGGATCGTTCGACCTCAACACATCGCAACATTGGATCGTTCTACCTCAACGTTGCATCGTTCTACCTCAGCGTTGGATCGCGGAAGATAGATAGACCGTCGCTGGTCCCTTCGGTGGTGGCTGTCAGCATCTATTCTTCACCCATGAAACACGTTCGACTGCCGAGTCCTGCGGTGGGCAGAGCGGGTTAAATTTACCTCCCCGAAGCGCCCTTGCATCAGACTACTGCTGTGGCATACCTGAATGGCACCTTCACCTTGAGAGAAGGAGTTCTCTGGCTGAATGAGGGGACGTTTTGAGTACAGATCTGGCTCGGTGTCACCACTTCGTTCCCACACGTCAGTACGGGTGAAGGGCACCACACTATCGGACAATGGATGAGCGACAGGCTAAGCATTCGAATTCAGAGCACATCTGCGCTATTCACACTTGGCGATAGTGCAAACGATCCAGATGATCTCACGAATGACTCGGGCTCTATCCGAACCAACATACTGGGTCTCACCTGACCCGGAACAGAGGCCGTCTGCAGCGGAGCCGGCACCCTCCACTCCTGACCCAGAACAGAGGCCATCTGCAGCGGAGCCGGCGCCCTCCACCCCTGACTCAGAACAGAGGCCGTCTGCAGCGGAGCCGGCGCCCTCCACCCTTGACCCAGAACAGAGGTCGTCTGCAGCGGAGCCGGCACCATCCACCCCTGACCCAGAACAGAGGCCGTCTGCAGCGGAGCCGGCACCATCCACCCCTGACCCGGAACAGAGGCCGTCTGCAACGGAGCCGGCGCCCTCCACCCCTGACCCGGAACAGAGGCCGTCTGCAGCGGAGCCGGCACCCTCCACCTCTGACCCGGAACAGAGGCCGTCTGCAGCGGAGCCGGCGCCCTCCACCCGTGACCCAGTAAGGAGGTCAGCTACAGTAGAGCCGACACCCTTCCCACCTGACCCAGAACAGAGGCCGTCTACAGCGGAGCCGGCACCCAGAACAGGGGCCGTCTGCAGGGGAGCCGGCACCCTCCACTCTTGACCCAGAACAGAGGCCGTCTACAGCGGAGCCGGCACCCTCCACCCTTGACCCAGAAAAGAGGCCGTCTGCAGCGGAGCCGGCACCCAGAACAGGGGCCGTCTGCAGCGGAGCCGGCACCCTCTACTCTTGACCCAGAACAGAGGCCGTCTACAGCGGAGCCGGCACCCTCCACCCGTGACCCAGAACAGAGGCCATCTGCAGCGGAGCCGGCGCCCTCCACTCCTGACCCAGAACAGAGGCCGTCTGCAGCGGAGCCGGCACCCTCCACCCCTGGCCCGGAACAGAGGCCGTCTGCAGCGGAGCCGGCACCCTCCACCCCTGACCCGGAACAGAGGCCGTCTGCAGCGGAGCCGGCACCCTCCACCCCTGACCCGGAACAGAGGCCGTCTGCAGCGGAGCCGGCACCCTCCACCCCTGACCCAGAACAGAGGCCGTCTGCAGCGGAGCCGGCGCCCTCCACCTGTGACCGGGGCGGGCGGTGCCGCTGCGCTGCTGATACCTGTGTAGTGTGTACGTGCAGTGTGTAATCACTAATCAGCCGGTGGCTGCCTTTCGACGGTGACGGCGGCCGTCAGCGGTGGTCAGTGACGGCCATCGATTGGTCGCCGTCCGCGGCAGCACCTGCTAATTGGCCGTGTCAATAGGCGCGAGCACGGCGCTAAACAATGGCCGGTGGGCCAGCGCTGTAACCGGGCCGAAACGCCGCCCCCCCCCCCCCCCCCCACCGGCCCCGGTACCGCTCAAAGGCGGCGGCGGCTCCTGAGAAGGGGTGAAACTGACACGGGACAGGTCAGTCGATCGCCGACGAAACAACCAGTAGGCTGACATGCCACTCACAAAAGGTTTAGCTTCGGTGCATCGTGAAAACAACAGTTTTGCCGGCAAGGCGGCGTGGCTTTACACAAATGGGACATTAACGGCGCAGACAAAAAGGGACATTGAAGAGCTCGTACGGACGACGCACACGGACGGGAGAGGGAAGATAGGCGGACGGGGGGGGGGGTGCGGGAAGGGACGGGTTAACAGGAGGCGACAGTCGAAGTAGGGTCGCAGCAGGGGGTGTCACCTCTATAGTGGCCAATAGGCCCGGCTCGGAGGGCGGGGCGGCTCGGTGGTGACGTCAGAAGGGGTCGGCGGTGCTATTGGCTTGCGGCCGCGGTGCGGTGGGCGGTTTGGGCGCCACCTGTGTGGGCGGGTAATTCAAGAAGTGTGAGTGCCTCGCACATTTATCGGACGTGATCTCTTCGGGTGTGAGGTATCCATGGTCAGGTGCCGATTGGATGTATCATTGCGATAGAAGGAAAACATTGCCCTTCTGGCGCGTGCTGTGACTGACACAGACATCGGAGCGACTTGATTTTTATTTTGCCGTGGATCGTCACAAAGCTTGAAGCTGTCGTGTGTGAAAATTTCACCGTCATCGGTGCTGCCGTCTGTGCTGTGCGTGTGGCTAAAGAAATGAGGACACATACACAGACAGATACACAGACAGACGTACGGCTAGAAAATTAGTGATTTAGACAAGCGGTCCCCGCTTGCTTCGCTGCGCGAAGAGGCGACGCCGTTGGCGTCGGTGGTGCCGTTAACTTACGCCGACCAAAACAGGTATACAGCGTTTTATTTATTTAGCGGCCCCACTCAGCTGAGGTCCCTGGAACCAATATCATCGAGCTAATGCTAAAAGCTTTTTCGAGCAACGGCTATTTGGATCGGATTGATCATAGCGAGAGAATGGAAACATGCCCCCTTCTGGCGCGTGCTGTGACCGACACCGGCATCGGAGCGACTTTATGTTTTGCCTTGGATCGTCACAAAGCTTGAAGCTGTCGTGTGTGCCAATTTCACCGTCATCGGTGCTGCCGTCTGTGCTGTGCGTGTGGCTAAAGAAATGAGGACACATACAGAGACACACAGACAGACAGACAGACAGACGTACGTCTAGAAAATTAGTGATATAGATATATGCTAAAGGAAGGGTTTTCCGTCAACCACTGACTGGCCATAGCCGTCAATTTGCTTTCCTGACTTTCATTTTCTTGATGTGATATTAATGATTGATCGTATACCTACTACGCGGCCGGGTATACCGAAAGACGTTCCCTGTCAATCGCTGCCCGACCCTTTCTTCCCCCTCCCGCACGCCGGTCTCGGGTCGCTGGACCTTGACGTCACAATATACCGCGCGCCGAACGCCGCCGAGGCGGCTGGCAACTCTACCCTATTATACGGCCCTGGGTCGCAGTGGCGACAATACAGCACGAGGCTACAGTGGAGAGAGGCGATATTTGTTTGTTTGTTATTGGACGAGGTGTCGCAACAGCGACCGAGTTACGTCGCTACCCCCGTGCGTCGCGTCTGGTCGGACAGCATCATCGGCAGGTGACGACGGACTGGATCGACCATGGCAGGTGAGCGAGCTACGTGGGGAGTTAGTGTTGGCCTTGGGGCCGTGAGAGAGTTGGCCGGGCCGTGAGTGTTGGCTCGGGGCCGTGAGAGAGTTGACCTTGGGGCCGTGAGAGTTGGCCTTGGGGCCGTGAGAGTGTTGGCCTTGGGGCCGTGAGAGTGTTGGCCTTCGGGCCGTGAGAGAGTTGGCCTTGGGGCCGTGAGAGAGTTGGCCTTCGGGCCGTGAGAGAGTTGGCCTTGGGGCCGTGAGAGAGTTGGCCTTGGGGCCGTGAGAGTGTTGGCCTTGGGGCCGTGAGAGTGTTGCCTTCGGGCCGTGAGAGAGTTGGCCTTGGGGCCGTGAGAGAGTTGGCCTTGGGGCCGTGAGAGTGTTGGCCTTGGGGCCGTGAGAGTGTTGCCTTCGGGCCGTGAGAGAGTTGGCCTTGGGTCCGTGAGAGAGTTGGCTTTGGGGCCGTGAGAGAGTTGGCCTTGGGCCGCGAGAGAGTTGGCATTGGGCCCGTGAGAGAGTTGGCCTTGGGGCCGTGAGAGAGTTGGCCCCGGAGCAGTGAGGGAGCTGGCCGTGCCGTGAGTGTTGGCCTCGGAGCAGTGAGGGAGCTGGCCGTGCCGTGAGTGTTGGCCCTGGAGCAGTGAGGGAGCTGCGCGGCTGCGCGGCTAGGCGCAGTGGCGTGGGACAGCCGCGGTGCGGCGCAGGGCCTCCCCTGGTCCCATCTGTGTTGCGGAGCGCGGCCCCACCTGATCACACATAGCGCGCTGCGTCGCGCCGTCACGTGTTTTGACAGTTTATGAACGCGCTTCGTTTGCCTAGTACCGTTTACTTAGCATCCCTTGTCGACCCTTCTCGCGACCCCATTTCCTCGCCCCCCCCCCATCCTTCGGCCCAATCCACTTCCACTCCCAGTTTTTCCCTCCATCATGCGTCCGGCCGGGGGGGGGGGGGGGCTGTTTACGTCCGGGCGGACGGTCAGGGGAGGGGACGAGCGCGGTGGGGTGAGTGTCGGTGTCATGGATGATGATGATGATAATGATGATGATCACTATGGTAACGATGACGCCGTGTACCGTGAGGTGTCACTATGGTAACGATGACGCTATACACCGTGAGGTGTGGCATTAGCAGCTTTCACGAAGGAGTTTGCGTTTGGGGCGAATGGGGCATTTGGGGTGATTGGGGCGTTTGGGGTAAATGGGTCTATAACTTGTAAGAACACTGCTTTTTCCGGTGATTTTTTGATTTTTGGTATCGAACAATTTTATGAATTGTTCGATACCAAAACGATGACGCTATACACCGTGAGGTGTGTCATTAGCAGCTTTCACGAAGGAGTTTGCGTTTGGGGCGAATGGGGCATTTGGGGTGATTGGGGCGTTTGGGGTAAATGGGTCTATAACTTGTAAGAACACTGCTTTTTCCGGTGATTTTTGGTATCGAACAATTTTATGAATTTGTTTGCCTAGTATATGCTCTTACAATGCAATATTTACCGTTAGATTGCTTTGAATATTCACATTCATGAGCAAATCTGGCAATTTTTGGGTTGTGTTAGTCCATTCTACAAACATACCGAAAACGCCCCAAAAGAGGCTAAAAAGTAAACTAGATAATCAGCTTTCATTAAATAAAATACGCAATTGACAGTTAGTTAGGGCAAAACTGAAGATATTAATGGCAAAGAAATATAACATTATGATGAAAAACGCAATCAAATGTCAAAAGCATAGACAGACCTTAATTCAACGTCGCTCCGTCCCGCTGAGATCGTCCAATTTAGAGCGGTAGCTTCGTTGGTTTCTGAAAACCGGAACAATATTTACGCATTTCGAATCACACCAAATGTTTTTGATTTGATTAATTGATTAATTGATGAATCTCACAAAAAGCTGAAAGGACCTCAGAAAAGGCACTTATAAACCCATGAAGCATGCGGGCTTTCTGCAGCCACTGGTACTGAAAACGCAAAAATGGCTGCTCTAAAACGAACGGACGCCATTTCTGGGCGCAGACCACGGCTCTGCACATGCGCAACGTGACGTCAGGTGACCAGCCGGCTGGTCGCCATGGTGACCAGCCTGTCGGCGCCGGAGCCACGTGTGCAACGTGACGTCAGGCGACCGGCCGTCCCGTCGCCATGGTAACCGGGCGGAGGCGCCTGCGCAGAGCCAGCGCAGAGCCGGAGCCAGCATTCCAGTCATCTTACAAGAAATGATCAAAACGAAATCGCTAATTATCATTAATCCTTTCTTTCAAAAGTGAATATTACTGAAAATATGAATGGACTAATTCATCTAGTTTTCATTGAAATGAGCTATTATTCCTGAAAACCATGTCGTAAAATATGACCATTTCCCAAACCAGCCACAACCGGGATTCGAGCAAGATGGCGTCACACAAACACCCCAGCCGTCTGGCAACACCAGAGCTAGTTTAAGATGAAATTGTTAATTTTAAGTGAACTATGGTGTTATCATTACAATGGAATTTCCAGAAAATGCATTAATTCATAAAGTTGTGATTGATACCAAAAATCACCTGGAAAAGCCGTGTTCTTACGAGCTATAGACCCATTTACCCCAAACGCCCCAATTGCCCCAAACGCCCCAAACACCCCAATCGCCCCAAACGCAAAATCCTTCGTGAAAACGGCTAATAGCCGTTTTCACGAAGGATTTTGCGTTTGGGGCAATTGGGGCGTTTGGGGTTTGGGGCCAGCTATGGCCACGTGACACGATGTTTTGTGCAAAACTCCAAAACTCCAAAACTCCATAATTCCAAAATACAAAAAAAAGCACTAAATAAAATATTAAAAAATCCAAAATGTACAACCAACCTTCGGCCCATAGTATTGCCCCCGCGCATATCCGAATAATCTTAGATTGGTTGTATCCGAATATCCGAATAACCGAAGGTTGGTTGTATCCGAAGGTTGGTTGCACCATTGGATTGGAATAACACTATTCGGAATTTTGAAATTTGGGAATTTGGGAATTTTGAATTTTGGATTTTGGAGTTTTGGAGTTTTGGAGTTTTGGAGTTTTGGCGTTTTGGCGTTTTGGCGTTTTGGAGTTTTGGAGTTTTGGAGTTCAGGAGTTTTGGACCAAACACCGTGTCACGTGGCCATAGCTGGCCCCAAATCCCAAACGCCCCAATCGCCCCAAACGCAAAATCCTTCGTGAAAACGGCTACTATGGTAATATGATGCTATGCACAGTGAGGTATGTCACTGTAGCGGGGTACATCTCCTATTACAATTATGTTACTATTGACCGTAGCCGGCCGGCTTCCAGACGGACCGAGCCGGCCACCGCCGCCCTTTTCCCCACCAGACAAAAACGACACCTCCAATAATCAGGGCGCAGTCGCCCTGACGACACGTTCTCAACAATGCGATGAGGGCCGCCATTAGCAGGCAGCCATTAGCAGTCAGCTATGGCCCGCCGTTATGTTACGTATAGTTATGGCCTAACACAAGAAGTTATTTGTTCCAGCAGGTTCTAAGCTCAAAATTTAAAGTGATCGCTTTAAGGTCTGAATCGGAGTAGGCTCCAGCTGTTGTGATTCCGTCCAGGGAAGGTGTTGTGTATCTGTTTAGGTTCTCACATTTCAATTATATTTATTTAATGATGATTGTCATTTTTGACCCCTATCAATTATTCATGAAACTGACGTAAAATATTCCAAATAACATCTGGAAAAGGTTTACCTTCAGGTAAGAATAACACACAACATATAACAATGCAGCGCACACATACATCTGGAAGGCGCAGGGAAAGTGGTGAACTTCGATAATAATTCTTAGAAGCTTACGCAATACGCATACACTCAGAGCCTAGCCTGTGACGACCTAGTCAGCAACTGAGCAACATCAGGGACTGACCTTACACTAATTTCAGCTGCCGCTTTTAAAGCGAACAGGTTGAGCAGGCAGTAACCATGTGCTCCGTTCCCTCGCTGAACTATTCGTCTCAGATGATTGGTTCGTGGAAATCCGAGCTGTCGCCCATCGTGGGTCGATAGGCTCAGAAAATAAGGTGCCAGTAAGCTGCGCCGGCTTTAGTCTGAATTCGAGAGAACTTGTCAGTGCCTTTGTGAGGCTGCCCGAGCGTTTCACTCCATGCCCTACCCTGCTGTGATTCCCCACCCACATTGACCACTTTGAATCGTTATCATATAGCAACATCGGACGGCACAAAGGCACCGTTCTACTCCCCGTCGTCTGTCCAGACTGCCGTCAGCTACGTATCACCATGTGTGTATCCAAGGGAGTACCCTGGACACCCGCGGCTACCCCCTTGTAATGAGGGGCCTATTTTGTATTTTATCTAAGTTGCCCTTGGCGGTCTGAGGGGCCCTTGGCTGGCCAGGCGGACCCTCGTTCGATCTGAGGGACATTGGTCGGCCTGAGGGAGCCCTCAGCTGGCTTGAGGGAGCACTTGATCGGCCCGAGAGGCCCTCGGTAGGCCCTCGGGGACATCAGTCGGTTTGAGGGGCCCTTAGTCGGCTTGAGGGGACCCCTGTTCGGCCTGAGGGGGGGGGGGGGGGTCCTCAGTAGGTTTGAGGGGCCTCTATCGGCCCAAGGGTCCATAAGTCGGCTTGAGGGGCCCCAGTGGAATTGAAGGACCCTTAGTTGACCCGAGGGCCCTTGGTCGGACTGAGGGGACCTCATTCGGCTTGAATGGACCCTGGAGTGTCCTGATAGGGCCCTCTGTCGGACTGGGGCCCTTGGTTGGTTTGAGGGGGCCCTTGGTCGGCCTGAGGAGGCCCTCAGTCGGCCTGAATCATCATTATCACACACTGTTTATTAAACAAGTTATTAAAACAACAACAAAACCAAATGAAAGAACTAATCATACGATATGGCAGTGTGATATGGCAGTGTGCAGATATGGCAGTCATACGATAATCATACGATATGGCAGCTACACAAATAACGCAGAACGGTGCATTAAGGGTCCCTCGGTCGGCTTGAGGGGCCCTTTGTCGGCTTGAAGAGTCCCTTGTTCGACCTGAGGGGCCCTCGGTCGGATTGAGGGGACCTCAGTCGGTCTGAAAGGCCATCGCTCGGTCCCACGGGTCCTCGCTCGGCCTCACGGGCCCCAGTGGAATTGATGGGCCCTTAATCGACCAGAGGGCCATCGGTCGGACTGACGGAGCCTCAGTCGGTTTGATGGGGCCATCTGGTGTCCTGCTAGAGCCCTAGGTCGGCCTGGGGTCCCTCGGTTGGTTTGAGGTGACGCTTGGTCGGCCTGAGGAGGCCCTCGGTCGGCCTGAAGGGGGCCCTCGGCCGGCTTAAGGGGGCTCTTGTTCGGCCTGGATGGTCTTCGGTCGGCCTGAGGGGTCCTCGGTCGGCTTGAAAGGCCCTCAGTCGATCCGAGGACCCTCCGTCGAACTGAGTGGCTTCGGTCAGCTTGCGGGGCCCTCGGTCGCCCTGAAGACGCACTTGTTCGTCCTGAGGGGGCTGTCAGTCGACCTAAGGGGCCCTTGGTCGGCCAGAGGAGCTTTTGGTCGGCCTGAAAGGCCTTTAGTTGGCTTGAAGGGCCCTTGTTCGGCCCGAAGGAGCTTCTGTCGGTACGAGGGGTCCTCGGTTGTTCCGAGGGGCCCTTGGTCAGCCTGACAGGCCCTTGATCGGCATAATGGGCCCTAGGTCGGCCTGAAGAGCCCCATTCGTTGTGAAGGTCCCTTAGTCAGCCTGGGGCCCTCGATCGGCTTGAGGGTCCCTGGTCGGTGTGAAGGGGCTCTCGGTAGGCCTTAGAGGATCATCGGACGGTGTTAGAGGACTTTCGGCCAGTGTGAGCAGGTATTTCCCAGGCCTGCGTTGCGATGAGTCGGTCTGTGAATGTCGAGTAGTGTTAGCTGTCTGATAGGATATTTCCAGGCCTGGCAGGGCTTTTCCGGGCCGGTCTGAGATAACCCTCACTGGTCTGAGACGATATTTTATTGGCCTGAGAGAGCCATCAGTCGGTCTGCGAGTACCCTCAGTCTTTCTGAGAGTGATAGGCGCTTTACACACTTGATAGGGTCCTATGCCGGTCTGAGAAGGATCTTGCCAGGCATGAGGGTCCTATGTCGGTATCTGAGAAGGATCTTGCTAGGCCTGATGGCTCTTTGCCGTTCTGGAAAGGTCCGTCCAGACCTTGAAAGCTCTATTTCAGTCAAAGAGCATCCTTTTCTAGCCTGAGAGAACCATATACTCCAGTCCAGGAATGCCTTTCCAACGCCTGAGAGTGTCGTAGACTTGCCTAAGAGGTCTATTGTCAGGACTGAGAGGCCCTGTGCCAGTCTGAGAGGGCTCTTGGTTATTCTGAGAGAGCCCTCAGTCGGTCTGAGTGAGCCAATTGGTCGGTGTGAGGCGGGGATGTGGAGCAGTGTGTTCGTCACGGGCCCACCAACCCCCAGCCAAGCCCGGCCCAGGCCCATGAACACCAAGCCTAGGCCCGAACCAGGCTCGGTCAAATTTATCATATTGAGGCCCAGGCCCAGTCCAGCCCGTTCAGATTAAGCATATACATATTTTCACAAAATTTGCAATCACTATTCTAGCATATTTACTTGTATACTATATATGTGAAACAATGAACAAACTATGCTAACCAAAAACAAACAAAAAGCCACAGCCACAGCAACAGTAAGTTGCTGTGGAAGTGAACTGCTGGTTGAATATTTTCCAGCTCTGACCTGAGCTTCAACATGCTCAGCCCAGGCCCGTCCAGAGCCCGATGATTTCCTTAAAGTTGAGGCCCAGCCCAGGCCCAGCCCAGACCCGGTTCATGGCCCATAGGGCTGGCCCAGCCCGTGAGGAACTCTGCTGTGGAGTCAAATTAGCAGTCGGATTTAGCCGAAGTGGTAGTCAGCAGAACAGAAAGTTGTTGGCACAGTTGTTCGTCCATCCATTGTCCACATCCTGTGATATTTTTACCTCTGGTGATCTCAGTTATGGGGTAAGGTCACTAGGTAAAAATAACTGCAATGCTTTCGATGGTTTGTCACTCACGATGGTATCTATCGCCGTGTTTCGCTTCCTGGAAATCATATAGAGGGTTGGCTAGAGGCAGCTACCCGCCCCTCCCCCGTCGTGAAGTTCGAAGTTGTCTCGAACCCCTGCCGCTGTGCGTGTCAGCCGGATGTGGACCCCTGTCGCTGTGCGTGTCAGCAGGATGTGGACCCCTGTAGCTGTGCGTGTAGCCGGATGAGGACCCCTGTAGCTGTGCGTGTAGCCGGATGTGTACCCCTGTCGCTGTGCGTGTAGCCGGATGTGGACCCCTGTCGCTGTGCGTGTCAGCCGGATGTGGACCCCTGTCGCTGTGCGTGGCAGCCGGATGTGGACCCCTGTCGCTGTGCGTGTCAGCCGGATGTGGACCCCTGTCGTTGTGCATGTAGCCGGATGTGGACCCCTGTCGCTGTGCGTGTAGCCGGATGTGGACCCCTGTCGCTGTGCGTGTAGCCGGATGTGGACCCCTGTCGCTGTGCGTGTAGCCGGATGTGGACCCCTGTCGCTGTGCGTGTCAGCCGGATGTGGACCCCTGTAGCTGTGCGTGTAGCCGGATGTGGACCCCTGTCGCTGTGCGTGTCAGCCGGATGTGGACCCCTGTCGCTGTGCGTGTAGCCGGATGTGGACCCCTGTCGCTGTGCGTGTAGCCGGACGTGGACCCCTGTCGCTGTGCGTGTAGCCGGATGTGTACCCCTGTAGATGTGCGTGTCAGCCGGATGTGGACCCCTGTCGCGGAGCATGTAGGCGGATGTGGACCCCTGTCGCTGTGCGTGTAGCCGGATGTGGACTGATTAAACATTATAAGGTCTGGAAGAACGCAACTTGCAAAACAGTCTTGCAACAATTCGATTTTTCGGATAAACCTCTTACGATTTTATGGGGGAGCCAAGTCCAGACTGGTTATTGATTCGACACTGATTGAGTCGATTGGAATCATTCAATCAAAATTCCTTGAATCAAAAAAAAATATTGATTCACCACCAGATCTTTTGATTCATGAATCATGATTGAATCAAAACCCGCATCAAATCTAGGCTGATTGGATCAAAAGATTTAACGATTCTTAACGATTCAAGTACACTGGTAAATTGTGCAAATACATGCAGTCCCAGTGGCTACATTCATTTATACTGAAATGGTATTGCTGTAACTTGTGCTCGCTCCGCATCGCAATCCCATATATTCGCAATCCTGATAGATGGATGGAGATTTGTGTTGTTTTACTTGGCGGGCTTGACGGGCTTGCCGGGTTTGCGGGACTCGCGGGGCTTGCGGGGCTTGCAATGCTCGACTTTTTCGAATTTTTCGAATTTTTTCTCGACTTTTTCGACTTTTTATACTTTTGTTTGACTTTTTGACTTTTTAAAATATTTTTTTGACTTTTTTGACGACTGAGCGTTTTTAACTTCACCCCAATCCATCTCGAACTCCAACCAACCCATCTCAGACACATAGCTATAGCTATTTAACGCACTTGTAATTTAACGAATTTCTTCGGAATGGAGGTTTCCCATGCACAAAGGCACGTGAATTACACAGATTGTTGGCTGTTTTCCCAGCTCGGAACTACAGACGCCGCTCAACTATTAATATTTATCGGGATTCTACTGGACGGAGGCTCCGTGCTCACAAAGGCACGTGAATTAAGGTGAAACATTCCCTTTAAATGTTCGGCAATCTCCTGGGCGAAAGACTCTCCTCACTAGTCTAACACTGTTGTCTAAGTTGTCGAATTACACTTAATTGTATGTCTACATGTCAGGCGAGGTCAGCTGAAGATGTTTGTGAACTTTTTTCCCGAAAAATACTTATCTTGGAAGATATTCAACTTTTAGTTTTAAGCGGGAAGTTGGGTTGGTGACGTCATATGATTATTTTTTAATAAAAGGGAAATCCTTTGTGCTGCCAAATGTATGGCACAATTTTGTGTCGACATCTATTGCGCCGAACCACTCGGTGTCTAGATTGGCTTAGATTGCGAACCACCCGGGGATCGATAAATGAAAGACGAAAATATTCCAAGGCTGACCTTAAAACAAGTCGACTATCATTACCAGTTGGGTGAAGAGAGACGACGCTGTCGGATTAGAGGCCCTATTCAAATACACATGGGCCTTATTTTTTTACAGATGTAAAAATAAAACTCGAATATCTTTTTGATTAGATCATTGGGGTTGTTTTAACTGCTACCATACTTAATTTCAATGCCAATCCATCACACTGGCTATCTCAACTCCAATCTAATGTTATAGTGGGATAGTCCCTTTAACCCGCATTCCATTTGCGGACAGAGTCGTTTTCGTTGTTGTGTTTTGAGTGCAAAACGGACACTACTCAAATAGATATTAGGGGAGGACAATGTTTAATGATCATATATATGTATGTTTCCATTTTTATTGATTTTACATAAATTCACCACATAAATTTAAATGTTTAATCAAACGTGAATCGATTAAAATATTTGTTTTGATTCTTTGAATTGGAAAGAATAAATTCTCAAAATTGTATCCGTGAATCGAACGGTGATTGAATCATTCAGATTCCAAAATTAATCATGATTGAATCGTTCCAAAAAAGTTGAATTAATAACCGGTCTGGAGCCAAGTCATTCTATTCTGCCCATCCCGGTGGCGGATCCACAGGGAGGGAGGTGCCACGGGACCATGCCCCTCTCTTCAGGGGCCATGGTCCGAGACGGAGGCCCCTCTCTTGAGCCTCGAAAAGGCTCATAACTGGGTATCTATTAGAGCCCATTTTGACAAGAAGAGGCCCATTGCGATCCATAGAGACCCAGTTCAGCCTTAAGAGGCCCCATTTTGACCTATTGAGTACCTTTTTGGTTAGGGCACACAAGGTAGAGGGGCCTACCGAGGTTTTAGGAGGGGCTTTCTTTTGCTGCGTGGTGTCCCTAATTAACTGAATCCTGGATCCGCCACTGGCGCCACTGGTACCACATCTAGAATATGCAGTTCGAAATCGTGTCAGCCAAGCGAAACCTGGGGCTCTGTGTCAAGGGGGCCCATAGCGCACCAGGGGACCCATACAACTGGCCACGGGTACCACCTTGGCGAAATCCTGGATACGCCTATGCGTATCAGGAGACAATTCCTGGCCGGCAGTGCCAAGCGGCGCTTCGCTCCCCCTCCAGAGACCACCCGGCTGGTCCAGAGACCACCTGGCTGGTCCAGAGACCACACGGAGAGACCGCGCGGAGTCGGTTACCGTCCAAACACCCCCCTCCCCCATTAGATAACACCCACGGGCCATCCCCGCGAGGCTCTGTCGCGTCTCGGGACACGCCCTCCTCAGATTTCTGCCCGGCGTCACCGCGCCCGGGGCGCCGCGGTCTCCTTCCCGGCCGATAGCGCCACGGTAAACACCGACCGGCGAGTCACTGGGAGCATCGCTGCCGGAACCGACACGGAGCAATAAGAAGACATCAATTGCGACCGGCGCTCTGGAGCGCTTTCAAGTCGCTCGTGTATTTATTCCAGACTGGTAGGCAGGGCGGAGGGCGAAGGCGGAGGGCGGAGGGCGGAGGGCGGAGGGCGGAGGGGGCCAGTGAAATCAGCCGCCCACGCCCGGGGGCGTCGGCGGCGTGGAAGGAATATGCGATGACTGGGGATTCCAGCAGACTCAGTGGAGACGGACACGCGGGGCGGGGCGGCGGGGATCGGTCGTCTGGGCGGCGGCCCGGTGACGGACTCATTGGATTGGACCAGCGCGCGCGGGACTCAGAATGGAGCCTTTCAGTCGCCACTCGGCGGAGTCGGTCATTAGGCGCAGTCTCCTTCATTATGAAAAGGTTACATGCTTTGGAGACTGTGCGTTCAGCCAGGTATAACACAAGTTTAGGTCCGTTAAAGGGAAATAATGACCTTTTGATTTTGTTAGCAACAATTGCTTAGGCTGCCGTTATGGTTTTAAAATTATTTTATTTAAATTTAAGAATTAAATAAAATTATTCCCAAATTCAAAGTTGTAAGTTTGGAAACAATACAAAACAAGTACCTTGTGTACTTCATGAAGGTCATTGACAAATTCGTCCTTCCCTACCATTGTTTACATCGAGTGCGGCATTTTTGGAGGCTCTGTGACGTTTCCGATCAAACTGAACGATGCTCGGACACACGCTAGTAGCGCTAGTAGCGATTTCGTTCTCCATGGCAACCAGGCGTCAGCCAATCAAAAGCCAGAAAGGGAATACGTTCTGGCTTTTCATTGGCTCACGCCTGGTTGCCATGGAGAACGAAAGCGCTACTAGCGCGCGTTCGAGCAGCGCTCTGATCCGTGAAGCAATCCGTGAAGCATCCGTGATGCATGACTGACTATCAGTATAAGTCATGAATAACCACAACATGCAAACTATACCAACTCGAATAAAATCAGGGCGGAATGAATTGAACCCCAGGCAAGCTAGTATTCGCAAAGCACT
>JAXIVJ010013800.1:25000-32500 GCA_036785665.1 Chirona hameri
ACACCAACAATGCTGTACAAGACCATGGGCGTCGGAGGCGGAGGGACGGGGAGGGGGGGGGGACACATCCTCCCTCCCCCAACATTTTCAGTTTTTAGCATTACGCCTATATGCGTTGCATGGAAAGAATCGACTTAAAATGCATCCGTCCCACCAACTTTTAGAAGGTGGCGACGCCCTTGTACAAGACTGATAAACTCTATCAAAAGATAGACTGTGACCCATTTTTTAATGACCAAATCAGCTATTAAACGGTCTTTTTAAAAAGAGAATGACTCCTTGAAATGACCAAGTATGTGTGTTTGTGAGTTACGCTATGATAGCATTGCTGCATGGTCGCATGGCTATGGTGTACACACATTAGGCGGCCGACCAACTTGTGTAGTGTAACTTGTAGTGTTGGTGTCATGCACACCACGAGGGGTGTTGGTGTCATACATGTCACGAGGGGAGTGTTGGTGTCATACATGTCACGAGGGGGGTGTTGGAGTCATACACGGCACGAGGAGGTGTTGGAGTCATACATGTCACGAGGGGGTGTTGGAGTCATACATGTCACGAGGGGGTGTTGGAGTCATACATGTCACGAGGGGAGTGTTGGAGTCATACACGTCACGAGGGGTGTTGGAGTCATACACGTCACGAGGGGGTGTTGGAGTCATACATGTCACGAGGGGAGTGTTGGAGTCATACACGTCACGAGGGGAGCGTTGGAGTCATACATGTCACGAGGGGGTGTTGGAGTCATACATGTCACGAGGGGGTGTTGGAGTCATACATGTCACGAGGGGGGTGTTGGAGTCATACACGGCACGAGGGGGTGTTGGAGTCATACACACCACGAGGGGAGTGTTGGAGTCATACACATCACGAGACGAGGAAGTGTTGGTGTCATACACGGCACGAGGGGAGTGTTGGTGTCATACACGCCACGAGGGGGTGTTGGAGTCATACACGGCACGAGGGAAGTGTTGGTGTCATGCACGCCACGAGGGGGTGTTGGAGTCATACACGGCACGAGGGGGTGTTGGAGTCATACACGCCACGAGGGGGGTGTTGGAGTCATACACATCACGAGACGAGGGAAGTGTTGGTGTCATACACGGCACGAGGGGAGTGTTGGTGTCATACACGCCACGAGGGGGTGTTGGAGTCATACACATCACGAGACGAGGGAAGTGTTGTGTCATGCACGCCACGAGGGGGTGTTGGAGTCATACACGGCACGAGGGGAGTGTTAGAGTCATACATGTCACGAGGGGATGTTGGTGTCATACACACCACGAGGGAGTGTTGGTGTCATACACGGCACGAGGGGGTGTTGGAGTCATACACATCACGAGACGAGGAGAGTGTTGGAGTCATACATGTCACGAGGGGGTGTGGAGTCATACATGCCACGAAGGGGTGTTGGAGTCATACACACCACTAGGGGGTGCTGGAGTCATACACACCACGAGGGGGTGTTGGAGTCATACATGTCACGAGGGGTGTTGGAGTCATACATGTCACGAGGAGAGTGTTGGTGTCATACATGTCACGAGGGGAGTGTTGGAGTCATACACACCACGAGGGGAGTGTTGGAGTCATACACACCACGAGGGGTGTTGGAGTCATACATGTCACGAGGGGGTGTTGGAGTCATACATGTCACGAGGGGGTGTTGGAGTCATACATGTCACGAGGGGGTGTTGGTGTCATACACACCACGAGGGGAGTGTTGGAGTCATACACACCACGAGGGGGTGTTGGAGTCATACATGTCACGAGGGGGTGTTGGAGTCATACATGTCACGAGGGGGTGTTGGAGTCATACATGTCACGAGGGGGTGTTGGAGTCATACATGTCACGAGGGGGTGTTGGAGTCATACATGTCACGAGGGGGTGTTGGAGTCACACATGTCACGAGGGGGTGTTGGAGTCATACATGTCACGAGGGGGTGTTGGTGTCATACACACCACGAGGGGAGTGTTGGAGTCATACACACCACGAGGGGGTGTTGGAGTCATACATGTCACGAGGGGGTGTTGGTGTCATACACACCACGAGGGGAGTGTTGGAGTCATACACACCACGAGGGGGTGTTGGAGTCATACATGTCACGAGGGGGTGTTGGAGTCATACATGTCACGAGGGGTGTTGGAGTCATACATGTCACGAGGGGTGTTGGAGTCATACATATCACGAGGGGGTGTTGGAGTCATACATGTCACGAGGGGGTGTTGGAGTCATACATGTCACGAGGGGGTGTTGGTGTCATACACACCACGAGGGGAGTGTTGGAGTCATACACACCACGAGGGGGTGTTGGAGTCATACATGTCACGAGGGGGTGTTGGAGTCATACATGTCACGAGGGGGGTGTTGGAGTCATACATGTCACGCACCTGCGTGTCGTCAAGAGGACCTCAGAGTCCGCCCTGGTCCCGGTCCGACACCGCCCCACCCGTCCCGGTCCGACACCGCCCCACCAGTCCCGCTCGGACCCGTCCCACCCGTCCCGCTCGGGTCCGTCCAACTGGTCCCGCTTGGGCTCGTCCAACCCGTCCCGCTCGGACCCGTTCAACCCGTCCCGCTCGGACCGCTCAACCCGTCCCGCTCGGACCCGTCCCACCCGTCCCGCTCGGACCCGTTCAACCCGTCCCGCTCGGACCCGTCCCATCAGTCCCGCTCGGGTTGAGCCCTGTCAAACATGCCTGTTGTCTGCGTCTGGCGTCTCTCGCTGTGCGGCGGTAAGCCGCGGTGATATTCCGCCCATCCCATGTGCGGCCGGCGGGGGCAGCTCCCAGGAAGAATCCATTTCCTGCAGTCACCCTCCGTGGGTTCTGTGGGCTCCGTGACCGGACGTGGGTTCTGTGGGCTCCGCCACCGGACACGTGGGTTCTGTGGGCTCCGTCACCCTCCATGGGTTATGTGGGCTCCGCCACCGGACACGTGGGACGTAACGCAGTTACGCGGCGGCCGTGTGCGTGATGGACTGGGCTGCGTGCCAGCTCCGGGAAACAGCGTGAGGAGGCGTACAACACACGGCGACGGTCTGCAGGGCCGGCGGCTCATGCCAAAATTTACCTGAGCTCATGGTGCCAACGGAGGCGGATTTGCATTGCTCATGCTTAGTGGGCTGCAATTGTTCATAACTTAGTGGCGCGCTGAAGGACAGCTTTGAAAGCCTTCTTCAGGTAGCAGGTGCATGTCAGACTTCACTAAGCGAGTATCCAGAACATGCACTTCACTAGAATAAGCTTAGTTCAAAGTGGTAGTGCCAATGGGAGTTTATTTATTTGAGATCTCTATATCATGCCATTTCTATAACGGACATTAAAACTGTAATATACTATAGCATCTGGATATCATTTTAATTTGCAATGAAAATTAAAGCTAAGAAAAATTGCCAGATTGTGCAGTTAGTTGGACTGATGAGCACCCAAGGGTTCATTTATTCTGGGCAAGACGTTGATGATGCAAGATGTTCGTTGTTAATTTAGAGGTACTGTTTGGGAATGTCAAAAATATTTTGCATACGGTAAGTAGCTATTGGGTTGATTGTTGGAAATGATTAAATTCACATCTGGAGCCCCTTTAGTTTAATTTTCACTTATATTGTATTTTGCTTAGTTTTTGTTTCGATATCTATAAAACGATCGCCACTACAGTGATGTTATGTAAAACGGCGCACATAAGACATTAAAATTTGGGTCACATCATAGAGAGACTAATTTTGCACAGCATGTTCCTGCCACTGTGAACTTTATTATGTGCAAGTCTCGTAGCTCTAAATTGATATCTTCGTCGAGAAATGGCTATCGGCCATCATCGAAACGGCCATCATCGAAAAGCATGATGGCCGTCCAGGTTCTGTTCGGCTGCTGCTATCAGCGCGCACGAGCTGTTTAGTCGAATTGCTATTGGCCGGCGCTAACAAAATGCTAGCAGTGTAAAGGGATATTGTCACCTGACGCGGGCCAATATGGAGTTTTTGGTGTGTATCTGTCGATTAAGCGTGTCCGATTTCATCTGCAAAATTTGGGTCCCGAAACTCCCCCCATTAGATTTTAAAAAAAAATACATTTTCACCACTCTTGCTTGGCACAACATTCCTAAAATTGGAGTCGCCTCATCACTATTTATAATCACATTCTTTGCGGACTATTATTTTCTTTTGAATGTTGCAAACTCAACATCACCATTCCGTCAGTGAACTTTAAATTAAAAGCGTATGCAGTTAATTATATTTTCAACAACCTTAGCCTCTTTCATAAGAAAACAGCAAAAATTGCTATGGCTCGACTTTGGGACCGTAGGATTTTTGTGACCTATACCTTATTACACAGCCAGATTTTTCAAGGGCAAGTCTCGGAGAATTTGTACGCGGTACGCTTCGGCTGTGGTGCGGGCGCCAATTCCACAGTCATTACTTGATGAGAGCGCCCATCATGAATCTAGTACTGAGCACAGTTGGGACCAACGTTTTGAAGTCAGAAATAAATACAAAATGCTTTGCCGATACACTGCTTTAGGTGCTGCATGAACAAGTTTGAGCTTGAGCATACATGATTGTTGATCCCCACCATTCATTTAAGTTGCTTTTTAGAAATCCTCCGGAGGTGGCAATATCCCTTTAATCGATAGTTGCAGTGCTTCTAGTAGCGAAAGCCCTCTGGAGTCTGCCCAATAACGTTTTGCTCCCAGCAGGTTCCTAGGAGTCTTTGGAATATCTCAGCAACTAGGGTGAATCTGGAGAAATGAAGTCATGGGTCAATTCAGAAAATGATGTTCTATAGACCAGTGCCAATAATCCCAAATAAGCGATGTAAGTAGGCACACACTCTTTAAAATGAATATTTTTCAGTCGCAGTGGAAATTGGTGCTTTTTTGAAGAGTAAATATACCGTGGAGTGATGCTTTGTTATGGCGTTTCAACATTGGCATCTTAACTATAGTAAAGATTCCGCTAACCTTTACATTACAAAATGTAACATATTGCATCTCCCATTACAGTACCAGTAAGGCGCCGTAGTTGGCGATGAACGAGCGAGCGCGAAGGAACTGTATGGGGAATTTCAACTCGATCGGGCAAGTAGTTTCTGAGATACAACAACAGGGTGTGGCACGTGCGCACGTGCAGAGGCACGCACATTTGACTTGGGGAAAAGTGGGGACTGAGAGGTCCCTAACCACACACCAAATTTGAACACAATCGGCTCAGCCGTTCCAGAGATATAGAATAGAGGTGTGCATGTGCGCACGTGCAAAGCCACCCCACCCCTGACTTGTGTAAAGGCGGTGGCTGAGTGGTCCCTAACCACACACCAAATTTGAACACAATCGGCTCAGCCGTTCCTGAGATACATAATAGGGGTGTGCACGTGCGCACGTGCAGAGGCACCCACCCCTGACTTGCTGGGAAACAGGCGGATGAGAGGTCCCTAACCACACACCAAATTTGAACACAATCGGCTCCGCCGTTCCTGAGATATAGAATAGGGATGTGCACGTGTGCACGTGCAGAGTCACCACACACCCCTGAGTTGTGTGAAAGTGGCGGCTGAGAGGTCCCTAACCACACACGAAATTTTCACATTATCTGCCCAGACCGTTGCGGAGTTATTGCAAGAAAATACTTTTCAACACCCCTCATGCTGCACGCGCCATGCGCAGTGGTATTCACCCACATGAGTCGGCACTGGTTTCAAACAGGGTAGGTTGGATGGGGCTGCTCAGCAAAGAAGTCCGCTTGTCAATCGGACGTGCGGTTGCAGAGATATGAGCTTCTCAAAAGCGTCGCCACGGGCCGGGTCGGGTCGTGCCGGCCGCTCATATCATATTTTTCCCATACACCACGGAAGGACGAGCGAGCGTTTCGCGCTCGCTCGTAATGCAAGATATTGAGTGCCAGAAATAGCTATACCAATGGAAACGAAATCTTTAAAGGCGTTTTCGCTCATAGGAGCATGATTTAGGAACATCTCGGAAAGTTCGTTTCGTTGTATATGAGTGTTCTAGAACTAGCGGCTGGCACTACTCGACCGCATTGCCTTGGGGTCAAAATCGGAGGAATGTTACCTACAGAGGATGACGAAGAGTGCATCCGGTGCACTTCCAGGTCTTCATCCCAATGTAGTCGAAAACATATGCAATTACAATGGGGCCTGCTGAAGGACTATTGCACCAAATGCAGCGCTTTTGAAGGCGTAGTTTGACCGCAATGGCACGAAAATGGTGGACAAAGAGGTGCAACCGGTGCACGTGCTGGTCTTGACCCATATGGCGTCCAAACACTTGAAATGACCATGTGTCATGGTATTGTACCAGCATGTCAATGTTCCACCCTCTGGATGGCGTGCAGTTCAACCGCAACGCCAGACGGTGCAAGGAGAGATGCACCCGGTGCACGTGCAGGTCTCCTCACCGATTCCGTTAACCCACTTAAAAATGGATGTGGTTCGTCCCAATGCACCAGAGCACCGATTTGTGACGTCATGGAAGGCGTGGCTGGACCACAACGGCAGAGGGTTTCACCAAGAGTTGCACCCGTTGTATGTGCAGGTCATAACTCTAATTCGGTTATAATTATTTGCAATCGCCGTGCTGGATGTGGATGTTCCAGCCTCTGCCCACCAAATTGCACTGCCCTGGTTGGGGTGGTCCGACTGCAATGGCGGAGGGGTGTACTATATCTGCACCCAGCACCCTGCACCCGAGCACCCAGAGTGATGCAGTGTCGTAAAACACTCGTCTTCCCCTACCGGCACACAAAGTTTGGCTCGCCTAGGCGAAAAATTCGTGCCACAGAAAGCATAGTTCGGCTGCACTGGGAGAGGGGTGCAGTGCACATACACCCTGTTCCTGAGCACCACAAGTCATACAGGGCTGGAAAGTGTTCATCGAGCTCTGTCAGCACAACACATTTGACCTGTCCAGCCCAAGCATATTCGCCACCAGAAGGCAGAAAGCCCACGAGGTCGCACCCCTCTAGAGGGTACAGCTGGCACCCCTCGGGGTTGCCCACTGCATTGTCACTCGGTCGTGGTGACTTGTATGAGATCTCCAAATATGGAGTGTGTTTCGCCAGCCGTTTGAGCTGGGGTGCCTGTTGAATGATTTTCCCCAACATTTTTATTGTTGGCACATTGCACGTGTCACGTGCTACGTGCCACGCCGAGTGATACAGCGCCAGAAAGCACTCGTCGAGCTCTATCAGCGCATCACATTTTGTCTGGCTAGCTCAATAATCACAGGCAGTAGACGACCAAATGTCCAGGGGTTTCACCCACTCTGGTGGGTCTAGTTTACACCCCTCGGGGTCGGCGACCCCAGTGGCACCCCGGCGTTGTAGACACACGTGTCCTGCAAGTGTCGAGTCTGTGTCACCAATCGTTTGACCTGTGGAACCGGATAAGTGATTCGCTCAGTGCCACCGAGTGATTCGCTCAGTGCCACCGATAGACCAAGCGACCAGCACCGGCATCTTGGGCACGAGTTGATACATCGAACGCAC
>JAXIVJ010013801.1:0-27500 GCA_036785665.1 Chirona hameri
CCCCTGTAACAACACGCGCCATGACTGTCCTGTACCGGCCGACAGGCGTGCTGCTGGTTATCCTCCCTCGAGTGAATCCCCTGTAACAACACGCGCCATGACTGTCCTGTACCGGCCGACAGGCGTGCTGCTGGCCATCCTCCCTCGAGTGAATCCCCTGTAACAACACGCGCCATGACTGTCCTGTACCGGCCGACAGGCGTGCTGCTGGCCATCCTCCCTCGAGTGAATCCCCTGTAACAACACGCGCCATGACTGTCCTGTACCGGCCGACAGGCGTGCTGCTGGCCATCCTCCCTCGAGTGAATCCCCAGTAACAACACGCGCCATGACTGTCCTGTACCGGCCGACAGGCGTGCTGCTGGCCATCCTCCTTCGAGTGAATCCCCTGTAACAACACGCGCCATGACTGTCCTGTACCGGCCGACAGGCGTGCTGCTGGTTATCCTCCCTCGAGTGAATCCCCTGTAACAACACGCGCCATGACTGTCCTGTACCGGCCGACAGGCGTGCTGCTGGCCATCCTCCCTCGAGTGAATCCCCTGTAACAACACGCGCCATGACTGTCCTGTACCGGCCGACAGGCGTGCTGCTGGCCATCCTCCCTCGAGTGAATCCCCAGTAACAACACGCGCCATGACTGTCCTGTACCGGCCGACAGGCGTGCTGCTGGCCATCCTCCCTCGAGTGAATCCCCAGTAACAACACGCGCCATGACTGTCCTGTACCGGCCGACAGGCGTGCTGCTGGCCATCCTCCCTCGAGTGAATCCCCTGTAACAACACGCGTCATGACTGTCCTGTACCGGCCGACAGGCGTGCTGCTGGCCATCCTCCCTCGAGTGAATCCCCTGTAACAACACGCGCCATGACTGTCCTGTACCGGCCGACAGGCGTGCTGCTGGCCATCCTCCCTCGAGTGAATCCCCTGTAACAACACGCGCCATGACTGTCCTGTACCGGCCGACAGGCGTGCTGCTGGCCATCCTCCCTCGAGTGAATCCCCTGTAACAACACGCGCCATGACTGTCCTGTACCGGCCGACAGGCGTGCTGCTGGCCATCCTTCCTCGAGTGAATCCCCAGTAACAACACGCGCCATGACTGTCCTGTACCGGCCGACAGGCGTGCTGCTGGCCATCCTCCCTCGAGTGAATCCCCTGTAACAACACGCGCCATGACTGTCCTGTACCGGCCGACAGGCGTGCTGCTGGCCATCCTTCCTCGAGTGAATCCCCAGTAACAACACGCGCCATGACTGTCCTGTACCGGCCGACAGGCGTGCTGCTGGCCATCCTCCTTCGAGTGAATCCCCTGTAACAACACGCGCCATGACTGTCCTGTACCGGCCGACAGGCGTGCTGCTGGTTATCCTCCCTCGAGTGAATCCCCTGTAACAACACGCGCCATGACTGTCCTGTACCGGCCGACAGGCGTGCTGCTGGCCATCCTCCCTCGAGTGAATCCCCTGTAACAACACGCGCCATGACTGTCCTGTACCGGCCGACAGGCGTGCTGCTGGCCATCCTCCCTCGAGTGAATCCCCAGTAACAACACGCGCCATGACTGTCCTGTACCGGCCGACAGGCGTGCTGCTGGCCATCCTCCCTCGAGTGAATCCCCAGTAACAACACGCGCCATGACTGTCCTGTACCGGCCGACAGGCGTGCTGCTGGCCATCCTCCCTCGAGTGAATCCCCTGTAACAACACGCGTCATGACTGTCCTGTACCGGCCGACAGGCGTGCTGCTGGCCATCCTCCCTCGAGTGAATCCTCTGTAACAACACGCGCCATGACTGTCCTGTACCGGCCGACAGGCGTGCTGCTGGCCATCCTCCCTCGAGTGAATCCCCTGTAACAACACGCGCCATGACTGTCCTGTACCGGCCGACAGGCGTGCTGCTGGCCATCCTCCCTCGAGTGAATCCCCTGTAACAACACGCGCCATGACTGTCCTGTACCGGCCGACAGGCGTGCTGCTGGCCATCCTTCCTCGAGTGAATCCCCAGTAACAACACGCGCCATGACTGTCCTGTACCGGCCGACAGGCGTGCTGCTGGCCATCCTCCCTCGAGTGAATCCCCTGTAACAACACGCGCCTTGACTGTCCTGTACCGGCCGACAGGCGTGCTGCTGGCCATCCTCCCTCGAGTGAATCCCCTGTAACAACACGCGCCATGACTGTCCTGTACCGGCCGACAGGCGTGCTGCTGGCCATCCTCCCTCGAGTGAATCCCCTGTAACAACACGCGCCATGACTGTCCTGTACCGGCCGACAGGCGTGCTGCTGGCCATCCTCCCTCGAGTGAATCCCCAGTAACAACACGCGCCATGACTGTCCTGTACCGGCCGACAGGCGTGCTGCTGGCCATCCTCCTTCGAGTGAATCCCCTGTAACAACACGCGCCATGACTGTCCTGTACCGGCCGACAGGCGTGCTGCTGGTTATCCTCCCTCGAGTGAATCCCCTGTAACAACACGCGCCATGACTGTCCTGTACCGGCCGACAGGCGTGCTGCTGGCCATCCTCCCTCGAGTGAATCCCCTGTAACAACACGCGCCATGACTGTCCTGTACCGGCCGACAGGCGTGCTGCTGGCCATCCTCCCTCGAGTGAATCCCCAGTAACAACACGCGCCATGACTGTCCTGTACCGGCCGACAGGCGTGCTGCTGGCCATCCTCCCTCGAGTGAATCCCCAGTAACAACACGCGCCATGACTGTCCTGTACCGGCCGACAGGCGTGCTGCTGGCCATCCTCCCTCGAGTGAATCCCCTGTAACAACACGCGTCATGATTGTCCTGTACCGGCCGACAGGCGTGCTGCTGGTCATCCTCCCTCGAGTGAATCCCCTGTAACAACACGCGCCATGACTGTCCTGTACCGGCCGACAGGCGTGCTGCTGGCCATCCTCCCTCGAGTGAATCCCCTGTAACAACACGCGTCATGACTGTCCTGTACCGGCCGACAGGCGTGCTGCTGGCCATCCTCCCTCGAGTGAATCCCCTGTAACAACACGCGCCATGACTGTCCTGTACCGGCCGACAGGCGTGCTGCTGGCCATCCTTCCTCGAGTGAATCCCCAGTAACAACACGCGCCATGACTGTCCTGTACCGGCCGACAGGCGTGCTGCTGGCCATCCTCCCTCGAGTGAATCCCCTGTAACAACACGCGCCATGACTGTCCTGTACCGGCCGACAGGCGTGCTGCTGGCCATCCTCCCTCGAGTGAATCCCCTGTAACAACACGCGCCATGACTGTCCTGTACCGGCCGACAGGCGTGCTGCTGGCCATCCTCCCTCGAGTGAATCCCCTGTAACAACACGCGCCATGACTGTCCTGTACCGGCCGACAGGCGTGCTGCTGGCCATCCTTCCTCGAGTGAATCCCCAGTAACAACACGCGCCATGACTGTCCTGTACCGGCCGACAGGCGTGCTGCTGGCCATCCTCCCTCGAGTGAATCCCCTGTAACAACACGCGCCATGACTGTCCTGTACCGGCCGACAGGCGTGCTGCTGGCCATCCTCCCTCGAGTGAATCCCCTGTAACAACACGCGTCATGACTGTCCTGTACCGGCCGACAGGCGTGCTGCTGGCCATCCTCCCTCGAGTGAATCCCCTGTAACAACACGCGCCATGACTGTCCTGTACCGGCCGACAGGCGTGCTGCTGGCCATCCTCGAGTGGAGCGACATGTTCGAGGAGCGCAGTTACATCAACCCGGGCACCATGTCGGCCGGCTACCAGAACTTCCTCGTCTGCATCGAGATGTTCTTCGCGGCCATCATGCTGCGTTACGCCTTCCCACACACGACCTACTCTCAGGAGTGCTTCACCGACCCGAGCGGACGGTCCGTGACGATGACCAGCATCTCCAGCTCTCTCAAGGTACGGCGGACATACAGCTTTCCAGTGCTTAGACCCCGGTGAAATGACGGAGCAGTCGGCACGCCTGCACACCCAGTCGTGATGTCTGATAATAGATAATGGTGTTTAACACCGGCTGACCAGGTGTGGTTAGTGCGGTGTTTGACACTGGCTGACCAGGTGTGGTTAGTGCGGTATTTAACACCGGCTGACCAGGTGGGGTTAGTGCGGTGTTTAACACCGGCTGATCAGGTGTGGTTAGTGCGGTGTTTAACACCGGCTGGTCAGGTGTGGTTAGTGCGGTGTTAACACCGGCTGGTCATGTGTGGTTAGTGCGGTGTTTAACACCGGCTGGTCAGGTGTGGTTAGTGCGGTGTTTAACACCGGCTGGTCAGGTGTGGTTAGTGCGGTGTTAACACCGGCTGGTCAGGTGTGGTTAGTGCGGTGTTTAACACCGGCTGGTCAGGTGTGGTTAGTGCGGTGTTAACACCGGCTGGTCAGGTGTGGTTAGTGCGGTGTTAACACCGGCTGACCAGGTGGGGTTAGTGCGGTATTTAACACCGGCTGACCAGGTGGGGTTAGTGCGGTGTTTAACACCGGCTGATCAGGTGGGGTTAGTGCGGTGTTTAACACCGGCTGGTCAGGTGTGGTTAGTGCGGTGTTAACACCGGCTGGTCATGTGTGGTTAGTGCGGTGTTTAACACCGGCTGGTCAGGTGTGGTTAGTGCGGTGTTTAACACCGGCTGGTCAGGTGTGGTTAGTGCGGTGTTAACACCGGCTGGTCAGGTGTGGTTAGTGCGGTGTTTAACACCGGCTGACCAGGTGTGGTTAGTGCGGTGTTTAACACCGGCTGACCAGGTGTGGTTAGTGCGGTGTTTAACACCGGCTGGTCAGGTGTGGTTAGTGCGGTGTTTAACACCGGCTGGTCAGGTGTGGTTAGTGCGGTGTTTGACACCGGCTGACCAGGTGTGGTTAGTGCGGTGTTTAACACCGGCTGACCAGGTGGGGTTAGTGCGGTGTTTAACACCGGCTGGTCAGGTGTGGTTAGTGCGGTGTTTAACACCGGCTGGTCAGGTTTGGTTAGTGCGGTGTTTAACACCGGCTGGTCAGGTGTGGTTAGTGCGGTGTTAACACCGGCTGGTCAGGTGTGGTTAGTGCGGTGTTAACACCGGCTGACCAGGTGGGGTTAGTGCGGTATTTAACACCGGCTGACCAGGTGGTGTTAGTGCGGTGTTTAACACCGGCTGATCAGGTGGGGTTAGTGCGGTGTTTAACACCGGCTGGTCAGGTGTGGTTAGTGCGGTGTTAACACCGGCTGGTCATGTGTGGTTAGTGCGGTGTTTAACACCGGCTGGTCAGGTGTGGTTAGTGCGGTGTTTAACACCGGCTGGTCAGGTGTGGTTAGTGCGGTGTTAACACCGGCTGGTCAGGTGTGGTTAGTGCGGTGTTTAACACCGGCTGACCAGGTGTGGTTAGTGCGGTGTTTAACACCGGCTGACCAGGTGTGGTTAGTGCGGTGTTTAACACCAGCTGGTCAGGTGTGGTTAGTGCGGTGTTTGCACCGGCTGACCAGGTGTGGTTAGTGCGGTGTTTAACACCGGCTGACCAGGTGGGGTTAGTGCGGTGTTTAACACCGGCTGGTCAGGTGTGGTTAGTGCGGTGTTTAACACCGGCTGACCAGGTGTGGTTAGTGCGGTGTTTAACACCGGCTGGTCAGGTGTGGTTAGTGCGGTGTTAACACCGGCTGGTCAGGTGTGGTTAGTGCGGTGTTTAACACCGGCTGGTCGGGTGTGGTTAGTGCGGTGTTTAACACCGGCTGGTCAGGTGTGGTTAGTGCGGTGTTTAACACCGGCTGGTCAGGTGTGGTTAGTGCGGTGTTTGACACCGGCTGACCAGGTGTGGTTAGTGCGGTGTTTAACACCGATTGGTCAGGTGTGGTTAGTGCGGTGTTTAACACCGGCTGGTCATGTGTGGTTAGTGCGGTGTTTAACACCGGCTGACCAGGTGTGGTTAGTGCGGTGTTTAACACCGGCTGGTCAGGTGTGGTTAGTGCGGTGTTAACACCGGCTGGTCATGTGTGGTTAGTGCGGTGTTTAACACCGGCTGACCAGGTGTGGTTAGTGCGGTGTTTAACACCGGCTGACCAGGTGTGGTTAGTGCGGTGTTTAACACCGGCTGACCAGGTGTGGTTAGTGCGGTGTTTAACACCGGCTGGTCAGGTGTGGTTAGTGCGGTGTTTAACACCGGCTGACCAGGTGTGGTTAGTGCGGTGTTTAACACCGGCTGGTCAGGTGTGGTTAGTGCGTGTGCCAAGGTTAGACTTGTTTTGTGGTTGCTTTCAAACCAAAGTGTTCCGATTTCGGTACTTATGGGTACACATTTACAAACGATTGTACGGTGCTTAATCCCAGTAAGGCACTACGATTTAATAATTTGAGAAGTTATATTTCGAAACTAGAAGCACTTCATTTCTGGTCCAGTTCAGATTCCAGTTGGGCCTGGATGCATTGCCCTTGCGTCTATGCAGCACATATCTGCGCCATCAGCCGTGCCCATCCTCGTGAGCTTCCATCTCTGGTGACCTTCACATCCGCTCTTACCTGCCCGGTAGTCTCCTGAGCTCAGAGTCCAGCCGATCTGTGTCATATAGTATCGTTAGGTCGTCTGCATGTCTTCCCGTTAATGACCTGCCCCGAGCCGCTCGGCCCGTATCGGTCTCGTTAACATCGGTCGCGTCATCTGGGAGTTTCCCGAGGCCTATTCGGGCTGGTATCCGCGGTAGTACGGGAGTCGATGGCTAGTTTAATCGGAGCCAGGATCGGATTAGGTGCTGTAATAGCCGAATCGATTGATTGTAACGGCCGTTCAATTGATTGTAATTGGTGTAATAGATTGGTGTAATATAATAAATTGGCTGCCGGGCAGTGGGGGCTGTTGCTCGGTTTTGCTGTCGCTCGTACGATGTTCGAGAACTGGATTGGGAGCCGGAATGGAAGCCATGCATACATTCTGGGCGTCGGTAATGTGGCGGCTGGAAACCCGAGTCATCGGCAGGATGTTAGCAGGAGTGGGGTTAGATGATAGCAGGATTGGAGGCCTCTTGTCTCTCAACACGGCTCCTCACGCTCCTCACGTCCCGTCGCTCAACACGGCTAGAGTGGTTTCGTTCATTGTGTTATGTTTCTACCAAAGACTGATTCATTATATCGGCCCCTGTTGGAGTCTGTCCCGTCTATGTATCGCCTGCGCAGCGTCTATGTAACGTCCCTGTACTGTCTGTGTGCCCTCTGTGTTTCGTCTGAGTATCGTCTATGAAGTGTGTCTGTATCGTCTGTTAGTCACATCTATATAGCGTGTATCTGGCGCCTGTGTGCCCTCCGTGTTTCGTCTGAGTATCGTCTATGAGGTGTCTGTATCGTCTGTTAATCACATCTATATAGCGTGTATCTGGCGCCTGTGTACCCTCTGTGTTTCGTCTGAGTATCGTCTATGAAGTGTGTCTTTATCGTCTGTTAATCACATCTATATAGCGTGTATCTGGCGTCTGTGTGCCCTCTGTGTTTCGTCTGAGTATCGTCTATGAGGTGTCTGTATCGTCTGTTAATCACATCTATATAGCGTGTATCTGGCGTCTGTGTGCCCTCTGTGTTTCGTCTGAGTATCGTCTATGAAGTGTGTCTGTATCGTCTGTTAATCACATCTATATAGCGTGTATCTGGCGTCTGTGTGCCCTCTGTGTTTCGTCTGAGTATCGTCTATGAAGTGTCTGTATCGTCTGTTAATCACATCTATATAGCGTGTATCTGGCGTCTGTGTGCCCTCTGTGTTTCGTCTGAGTATCGTCTATGAGGTGTCTGTATCGTCTGTTAATCACATCTATATAGCGTGTATTTGGCGTCTGTGTGCCCTCTGTGTTTCGTCTGAGTATCGTCTATGAAGTGTCTGTATCGTCTGTTAATCACATCTATATAGCGTGTATTTGGCGTCTGTGTACCCTCTGTGCACTGCAGCAGCGGGCATGTAGTGTTCATGTCTCGGCGTTAAGCCTGTGATTCGATGAGCCGCCGCCGCTCAGCCGGCCGGCCGGTGCGGCGCGGCGCGGCGTGGTGCGGTGCGGTGCGGCGATCGTGATCGATTCAGAGCTGCTGGCCAACCGGCCGGTCCGCATTGGACGGCACTGGACGCCGCCGACCGACCGACCGGCTGACTGACCGACAGACCGACCGACCGACCGACCGACCGACCGACCGACCGACCGACCGACCGACCGACCGACCGACCGACCGACCGACCGACCGACCGACCGACCGACCGACCGACCGACCGACCTACCTGCTGACTGACTGGACGGCTGGCTGACTGACTGGCGGGCGGGGTCAGACGGTTCCGGTTCAATACATGGTGTCACAATCCCGTGTCACCGCCCCGTGTCACCGCCCCGTGTCACCGCGCCCCGTGTCACCACCCCGTGTCACCACCCCGTGTCACCACCCCGGGTCACCACCCCGTGTCACCACCCCGTGTCACCACCCCGTGTCACCACCCCCGTGTCACCACCCCGTGTAACCACCCCGTGTCACCACCCCGGGTCACCACCCCGTGTCACCACACCGTGTCACCACCCCGGGTCACCACCCCGTGTCACCACACCGTGTCACCACCCCGTGTAACCACCCCGTGTCACCGCGCCCCGGGTCACCACCCCGTGTCACCACCCCGTGTCACCGCGCCCCGTGTCACCACCCCGTGTCACCGCGCCCCGGGTCACCGCGCCCCGGGTCACCACACCGGGTCACCACCCCGTGTCACCGCGCCCCGTGTCACCACCCCGTGTCACCGCGCCCCGTGTCACCACACCGTGTCACCACACCGTGTCACCACCCCGTGTCACCGCGCCCCATGTCACCGCGCCCCGGGTCACCACCCCGTGTCACCACCCCGTGTCACCACCCCGGGTCACCACACCGGGTCACCACCCCGTGTCACCGCGCCCCGTGTCACCACCCCGTGTCACCACCCCCCGTGTCACCACACCGGGTCACCACCCCGTGTCACCACCCCGTGTCACCACCCCGTGTCACCACCCCGTGTCACCACCCCGTGTCACCACCCCGTGTCACCGCGCCCCGTGTCACCGCGCCCCGGGTCACCACCCCGTGTCACCGCCCCGTGTCACCGCCCGTGTCACCGCCCCGTGTCACCACCCCCGTGTCACCACCCCGTGTCACCACCCCGTGTCACCACCCCGTGTCACCGCGCCCCGGGTCACCGCTGTCCTTGTGTCGGGGAGCCGGCCTGGAGTCCCTCTGTTGGCCATTTCGGTGTCCCCTTGGTGGTATCTTGGTAACCATATGGTGTCCCTTAGGTGGACCGTCTTCGATTGGAGTCCGTTTAGTGCTGGTCAAGTTTGCCTCGGTGTGACCATGGTGCTAAGAGTGTCGTATCTTCGTAGCCATGTGCCACTGGTTCGATATGTCTCAACGGTTGAGAGTTTTATCTATCAGCTAGCCACGTTCCTGCCTCCTCCGCGTACACGGGCCTGTCCAGTGTTTTGCGCTGTCCGACCTCCTCCTGTACAGTGTGTGGCGCTGTCTGATCTCCTCCTGTCCAGTGTTTGGCGCTGCCCGACCTCCTCCTGTCCAGTGTTTGGCGATGTCCGACCTCCTCCTGTCCAGTGTTTGGCGCTGTCTGACCTCCTCCTGTCCAGTGTTTGGCGCTGTCCGACCTCCTGTCCAGTGTCTGGCGCTGTCCGACCTCCTCCTGTCGCGTGTGTGGCGCTGTCCGACCTCCTCCTGCCCAGTGTGTGGCGCTGTCTGTCCGACCTCCTCTTGTCCAGTGTTTGGCGCTGTCCGACCTCCTCCTGTCCAGTGTTTGGCGCTGTCCGACCTCCTGTCCAGTGTTTGGCGATGTCCGACCTCCGTTTGATCGTCACCGTCCCTCCCTGTGGAAGACGTTATCCACGGGGTCAGACGTGAGACGTTGCCATTGATTGTGTTCCGGTCGTCTCTGGTGCTGACGTGCCCTCGATGAGACACTGTTGTATCAATGTGCTCGGGCTGGTGACCATCAATGACACCTGCTCCAATGTCGATGACAATGAACGGGACATTTCTTCCCGCCGGACCGCACCATGGGGTGCTCCAGGGGGTCTGTCGCACGGCCGAACGCTACCAGGGTATGATGACGCCCATTCGTGGGAGAGGAGAGGATGGAGAGGATGGAGAGGATGGAGAGGATGGAGAGGATGGAGAGGAGAGGAGAGGAGAGGAGAGGAGAGGAGAGGAGAGGAGAGGAGAGGAGAGGAGAGGAGAGGAGAGGAGAGGAGAGGAGAGGAGAGGAGAGTGCTGTGTTAGTATGAGGCCGGTCTGTCAGCGCCAGAGGTCCCGCTCCCGTCCCGCTCCCACAGAGGTCCCGCTCCCACAGAGGTTCCGCTGCCATACCCTCGATACAGAGCGGACACGCGGTTGGACAGAGGACAGAGCTCTGCCTGTCACGTCGTGCTCTGTTGCTGTTATCCTACGCGATATTCTGTTTATCTGTGTGCCAACATTACATAATTATTCGCCCTTGAGCGCGAACCAACAAGTCCACATAGCTGTTTTCGTGAAACTATAGCTTACGTCAGCATATTTGAATATACCGGAGCTGAACTCTGCCCTCTGCCCTGCTGCTGATTGCCCTCTGCCCTGCTGCTGATTGTCCTCTGCCCTGCTGCTGATTGTCCTCTGCCCTGCTGCTGATTGCCCTCTGCCCTGCTGCTGATTGCCCTCTGCCCTGCTGCTGATTGCCCTCTGCCCTGCTGCTGATTGTCCTCTGCCCTGCTGCTGATTGCCCTCTGCCCTGCTGCTGATTGCCCTCTGCCCTGCTGCTGATTGTCCTCTGCCCTGCTGCTGATTGTCCTCTGCCCTGCTGCTGATTGCCCTCTGCCCTGCTGCTGATTGTCCTCTGCCCTGCTGCTGATTGTGTTACGATACGCATCACTATCTTCGAGTTTCTGCGCAGACTACTGACTTGCTCTGTATTTCGGCTGGAATGTGAGGAGGCCTTGGATTGAAGCTCAGTGTCCTTGATATGGCTCCAGCTCGGTTCTATCGATGCCGGCTGTGAATGCAGAGATCTGATGAAGAGGAAGCGGGACGGAGTGACGCAGATGTGTCGTCACCGCGTGTGTTCTGACTGTGGCCTGCTGGTGTTCCAGGAGACGATGAGTGTTCTGACCGCGGCCTGCTGGTGTTCCAGGAGACGATGAGTGTTCTGACTGTGGCCTGCTGGTGTTCCAGGAGACGATGAGTGTTCTGACCGCGGCCTGCTGGTGTTCCAGGAGACGATGAGTGTTCTGACTGTGGCCTGCTGGTGTTCCAGGAGACGATGAGTGTTCTGACCGCGGCCTGCTGGTGTTCCAGGAGACGATGAGTGTTCTGACTGTGGCCTGCTGGTGTTCCAGGAGACGATGAGTGTTCTGACCGCGGCCTGCTGGTGTTCCAGGAGACGATGAGTGTTCTGACTGTGGCCTGCTGGTGTTCCAGGAGACGATGTGTGTTCTGACTGTGGCCTGCTGGTGTTCCAGGAGACGATGAGTGTTCTGACTGTGGCCTGCTGGTGTTCCAGGAGACGATGAGTGTTCTGACCGCGGCCTGCTGATGTTCCAGGAGACGATGAGTGTTCTGACTGGCCTGCTGGTGTTCCAGGAGACGATGTGTGTTCTGACTGTGGCCTGCTGGTGTTCCAGGAGACGATGAGTGTTCTGACTGGCCTGTTGGTGTTCCAGGAGACGATGAGTGTTCTGACTGTGGCCTGCTGGTGTTCCAGGAGACGATGAGTGTTCTGACTGTGGCCTGCTGGTGTTCCAGGAGACGTGTGTTCTGACTGTGGCCTGCTGGGGTTCCAGGAGACGATGAGTGTTCTGACCGCGGCCTGCTGATGTTCCAGGAGACGATGAGTGTTCTGACTGTGGCCTGCTGGTGTTCCAGGAGACGATGAGTGTTCTGACCGCGGCCTGCTGATGTTCCAGGAGACGATGAGTGTTCTGACCGCGGCTTGCTGATGTTCCAGGAGACGATGAGTGTTCTGACCGCGGCCTGCTGATGTTCCAGGAGACGATGAGTGTTCTGACCGCGGCTTGCTGATGTTCCAGGAGACGATGAGTGTTCTGACTGTGGCCTGCTGGTGTTCCAGGAGACGATGTGTGTTCTGACTGTGGCCTGCTGGTGTTCCAGGAGACGATGAACCCCCGGGACATCATGACAGACGCCATCCACAACTTCCACCCGCAGTACTCCCAGTACACCCAGTACAGCGCCGGTACGTACCCCAGTACAGCGCCGGTACGTACAGTACTCCCAATACACCCAGTACTCCCAGTACAGCGCCGGTACGTACCCCAGTACAGCGCCGGTACGTACAGTACTCCCAGTACACCCAGTACTCCCAGTACAGCGCCGGTACGTACCCCAGTACAGCGCCGGTACGTACAGTACTCCCAGTACACCCAGTACTCCCAGTACAGCGCCGGTACGTACCTCCCCTTGGTACCTCCCGGGTATAACGCCGGTACGTACCCCCACGGGTACCTCCAGCACCCCGGGACGACGCGGGTCAGGGTGCACTGCGGTACACCGTGATGTACATCTGGTTGAGGTACACCGTGATGTACATCTGGCTGAGGTACACCGTGATGTACATCTGGCTGAGGTACACAGTGATGTACATCTGGTTGAGGTACACCGTGATGTACATCTGGTTGAGGTACACCGTGATGTACATCTGGTTGAGGTACACCGTGATGTACATCTGGTTGAGGTACACCGTGATGTACATCTGGTTGAGGTACACCGTGATGTACATCTGGTTGAGGTACACCGTGATGTACATCTGGTTGAGGTACACCGTGATATACATCTGGTTGAGGTACACCGTGATGTGCATCTGGTTGAGGTACACCGTGATGTACATCTGGCTGAGGTACACCGTGATGTACATCTGGTTGAGGTACACCGTGATGTACATCTGGTTGAGGTACACCGTGATGTACATCTGGTTGAGGTACACCGTGATGTACATCTGGTTGAGGTACACCGTGATGTACATCTGGTTGAGGTACACCGTGATGTACATCTGGTTGAGGTACACCGTGATGTGCATCTGGTTGAGGTACACCGTGATGTACATCTGGTTGAGGTACACCGTGATGTACATCTGGTTGAGGTACACCGTGTGTACATCTGGTTGAGGTACACCGTGATGTGCATCTGGTTGAGGTACACCGTGATGTACATCTGGTTGAGGTACACCGTGATGTACATCTGGTTGAGGTACACCGTGATGCACATCTGGTTGAGGTACACCGTGATGTACATCTGGTTGAGGTACACCGTGATGTACATCTGGTTGAGTTACACCGTGATGTACATCTGGTTGAGGTACACCGTGATGTACATCTGGCTGAGGTACACCGTGATGTACATCTGGCTGAGGTACACCGTGATGTACATCTGGTTGAGGTACACCGTGTGTACATCTGGTTGACGTACACCGTGGTGTACATCTGGTTGAGGTACACCGTGATGTACATCTGATTGAGGTACACCGTGATGTACATCTGGTTGAGGTACACCGTGTGTACATCTGGTTGAGGTACACCGTGATGTACATCTGGTTGAGGTACACCGTGATGTACATCTGGTTGAGGTACACCGTGATGTACATCTGGCTGAGGTACACCGTGATGTACATCTGGTTGAGGTACGCCAGCCATGTTGTGCCAGCCTACTCGAAAGAGGTGGTGCTCGCGTGTAGATGCTTCATGGCCCAAACACGAGTCTACCCTGGTTTGTATCTATAAACAACCGAACTGATACGTTATGTCTATGAGACCTGTATTGATCTGGGTCCATATGTCCTGATTCTACAGACCGTGTATTATACGGCTTTGTATCGACTCATTCGACTTCAGCTGAGCTGGTGTCCGTTCAATCCTCGATCATGAGGGATATATTTCTGCGACAGTTCGGCGGCGGGATCCGTTTCGATTTGCTGGAACTCGTTCGAATTGATGAGTTCCGCGTAAGAAAGCGACGGCCGAGGTTCAGTCGCTGGAAACTCATTCAGATTCGTAACGGCAAAATTTCGGGGAGTCGATTTTTGTGACTCAGTTGGTTGATAAGGGCGTCCAAATAGGAGCGTCTGCACGTGACTAGTAAGGTGACTAGGCTACGTGACTAGGCTACGTGACTAGGCTAGTAATTCGAGGGCGTAGTCTGGACACTGGGCAGCTCCACAGACGCGGGAGAGACAGCCAGACAGACAGACAGACAGACGTCTCCTCTCACCACCAACACGCCGGTACGTACGACTGGTGCGATTGTTTAACGGAATGCGGCACGATTTTCGCCCTTATGCACGCGGCCTGACTGCCTGCGTTTGATTTGCCAATTCGCTCTCTCCTTTTGTTGACTCAGCGCTGAGTTGAGTTGCCAGAGTTCGGTGTGGCTGCGTTCGTCGTGTTTCGAGGACCAGTGAGCATGTCTGCCTGCTGCGCGCTAGTGTGTTCCGACTTCTGCCCTAGGCTGACCCGTTGTGGATCGACCTGGGAGGGGGCAGGGGAAGGGGAGTGCTGTGCGTTTGTGTGATGCGTGTCTGGTACCCCTCTTTACCCCCTTCTTTACCCCCCCCCCCCGTCGTCCCCGGAAACTGTGGAACACTGCGACACACCAACACGGGTTATCACCACCTGGTTTGTGAGTTTGAGTGTGTTTGTTTTGCCATCACCAGGTGGTTCGGGGGTGTTCGGGTTTGTGTTGGTCATCTCCCTTCACATCACAGCACTGTACTGGTTGCACTTTTGTCGGGCACGGCGTTGTTCACGAGTTGGGTTCACGAGTACCGGCACCTTGACATAATCTGACGGAGTTGTATGTGAGAGTCCTCAGTTCCTGTAAAATCTGCACTGATGTATGCTGACTGTATGATCTCACGTATGTGCTATACTAGTACCATGTATTGTCTATGCTTGATATGCATATACCCCGTCTCCAGTGACCCCGAGATAGCTGCATTACTTAGGCTTCATACCGTGCCGGCTTGTAAGGCAGACAGTCGCTGAGAATCCCCAGCTTTTCCGTATGGCTGGCAGCTGTATGGCTGGAGCAGCGGCAGCGGCTATATATGGCCGGCAGCGGTACTATTTGCGCTGTCTGCCACTATCCATCGTCCGAGACTGGAGTGCGCCATACATCTATTGTCTGACCCACCGGAGCAGCTATGGTGTCTCTATTCCAGTATATAATGCAACAATAACTTGTTGACAAGGCGAGCCGATTTCGCCCCGAGATGCTATTGAGCTGGTATATCAATGGCATCGTCGGTGTAGAGTCGCCTGGCGCCAGATGAACTCAGAGTCGCCTGGCGCCAGATAAACTCAGAGTCGCCTGGCGCCAGATAAACTCAGAGTCGCCTGGCGCCAGATAAACTCAGAGTCGCCTGGCGCCAGATAAACTCAGAGTCGCCTGGCGCCAGATGAACTCAGAGTCGCCTGGCGCCAGATAAACTCAGAGTCGCCGGGCGCCAGATAAACTCAGAGTCGCCTGGCGCCAGATAAACTCAGAGTCGCCTGGCGCCAGATAAACTCAGAGTCGCCTGGCGCCAGATAAACTCAGAGTCGCCGGGCGCCAGATAAACTCAGAGTCGCCTGGCGCCAGATAAACTCAGAGTCGCCTGGCGCCAGATAAACTCAGAGTCGCCTGGCGCCAGATAAACTCAGAGTCGCCGGGCGCCAGATAAACTCAGAGTCGCCTGGCGCCAGATAAACTCAGAGTCGCCTGGCGCCAGATAAACTCAGAGTCGCCGGGCGCCAGATAAACTCAGAGTCGCCTGGCGCCAGATAAACTCAGAGTCGCCTGGCGCCAGATAAACTCAGAGTCGCCGGGCGCCAGATAAACTCAGAGTCGCCTGGCGCCAGATAAACTCAGAGTCGCCTGGCGCCAGATAAACTCAGAGTCGCCGGGCGCCAGATAAACTCAGAGTCGCCTGGCGCCAGATAAACTCAGAGTCGCCTGGCGCCAGATAAACTCAGAGTCGCCTGGCGCCAGATAAACTCAGAGTCGCCGGGCGCCAGATAAACTCAGAGTCGCCTGGCGCCAGATAAACTCAGAGTCGCCTGGCGCCAGATAAACTCAGAGTCGCCTGGCGCCAGATAAACTCAGAGTCGCCTGGCGCCAGATAAACTCAGAGTCGCCTGGCGCCAGATAAACTCAGAGTCGCCGGGCGCCAGATAAACTCAGAGTCGCCTGGCGCCAGATAAACTCAGAGTCGCCTGGTGCCAGATAAACTCAGAGTCGCCTGGCGCCAGATAAACTCAGATTCGCCTGGCGCCAGATAAACTCAGAGTCGCCTGGTGCCAGATAAACTCACGTGCCCTTCCACATAGGTCAACCCGTCTTGGAGGTGTGTTAATTCTCCAGAACGGAGCCTGCCTATGGTATGGTGAAATGTGTTGATTGCTTGGAGTCGTGCCTAAACTACGATAGCTGATCCTTTCCCATAAATTATGCAACTGAGTTGACGGTTTGTAAATTGCTCTCTTCAAATTATTCCCTGCCCATGTTTTCGCATTGAAATATCAGACATCAGCTGTATACCGGCTGCAGTTACCTCGACAGTAGCGGCTTATTGAGCCCCCCCCCCCTCCCTCCCGAAAATAGGCTGCCCCCAGAATAGCCTGGGTGGAGGCGGACGCAGACTCAGGGGTATCTCCCGGGATGGGTATACACGAACCAGACATGCCTGCTTAGTGTCGGAGGATGTCCGGGGATGCCGGGGAGGATTGGCTTGGGGATGCCGGGGAGGATCGGCCCGGGGATGCCGGGGAGGATTGGCTTGGGGATGCCGGGGAGGATTGGCCCAGGGATGCCGGGGAGGATTGGCCCGGGGATGCCGGGGAGGATTGGCCCGGGGATGCCGGGGAGGATTGGCCCGAAGATGCCGGGAGGATTGGCCCGGGGATGCCGGGAGGGTTGGCCCGGGGATGCCGGGAGGATTGGCCCGGGGATGCCGGGAGGATTGGCCCAGGGATGCCGGGGAGGATCGGCTGACCTTTCTAGTGTCTATGTTGTATCTTCTCAGCCGCCCGTTGTAAAGTCCGGTCATCGTAGATTCGGCAGTACAGTGGCTTTTAGACGAAGAGGAGCATGTTATTTTGAACCCCGGTGTGCTATGTCGGGGGTGGATCTTCGTACATATCGTGTGTACACTATGTACACCAGCTGGTGGTGCTGATGGTTAGACTGGTGTATGTCAGATGTCCGATATTTCACCGTGACTGTCACGGTGCAGTTGGGACTGCCACGGTGCAGTTGTGACTGTCACGGTGCATTTGGGACTGTCACGGTGCAGTTGGGACTGCCACGGTGCAGTTGTGACTGTCACGGTACAGTTGTAACTGTCACGGTACAGTTGTGACTGTCACGGTGCAGTTGTGACTGTCACGGTGCAGTTGTGACTGCCACGGTGCAGTTGGGACTGCCACGGTGCAGTTGGGACTGCCACGGTGCAGTTGGGACTGCCACGGTGCAGTTGGGACTGTCACGGTGCAGTTGTGACTGTCACGGTGTAGTTGGGACCGTCACGGTGCAGTTGTGACTTTCACGGTGCAGTTGTGACTGTCACGGTGCAGTTGTGACTGTCACGGTGTAGTTGGGACCGTCACGGTTCATTTGGGATCGTCACGGTGCAGTTGCGACTGTCACGGTGTAGTTGGACTGTCACGGTGCAGTTGGGACCGTCACGGTGTAGTTGGGACTGTCACGGTGCAGTTGGGACCGTCACGGTTCATTTGGGATCGTCACGGTGCAGTTGCGACTGTCACGGTGCAGTTGGGACTGTCACGGTGCAGTTGGGACCGTCACGGTTCATTTGGGATCGTCACGGTGCAGTTGCGACTGTCACGGTGCAGTTGCGACTGTCACGGTGCAGTTGCGACTGTCACGGTGCAGTTGTGACTGTCACGGTGTAGTTGGGACCGTCACGGTGTAGTTGGACTGTCACGGTGCAGTTGTGACTGTCACGGTGCAGTTGTAACTGTCACGGTGCAGTTGTGACTGTCACGGTGCAGATGTGACTGGCTCCCAGTTGTGACTGGCTCCCAGATGTGACTGGCTCCCAGTTGTGACTGGCTCCCATTCGACTCGACTGTGTAGTGATTTGCATCTCAGAACCCGGCCTGTGGTGCGACACACGGCAATGTCTGCTTTGGGCGCGTCAAACACGGCAATGTCTGCTTTGAGCGCGTCAAACACGGCAATGTCTGCTTTGAGCGCGTCAAACACGGCAATGTCTGCTTTGAGCGCGTCAAACACGGCAATGTCTGCTTTGAGCGCGTCAAACACGGCAATGTCTGCTTTGAGCGCGTCAAACACGGCAATGTCTGCTTTGAGCGCGTCAAACACGGCAATGTCTGCTTTGAGCGCGTCAAACACGGCAATGGCTGCTGTGAGCGCGTCAAACAAGACTGTACGGCGTATATAAAGTAGCCGTGAATGTTGTGTTGTCTGCTAATGCATCCGCCCGACCGTACGCTGTGCCCCGTACCGCCCGACCGTACGCTGTGCCCCGTACCGCCCGACCGTACGCTGTGCCCCGTACCGCCCGACCGTACGCTGTGGCCCGTACCGCCCGACCGTACGCTGTGCCCCGTACCGCCCGACCCGCTGCCTGCTGGGCCTGCTGTGCCCCTGCTCGGCCTTATCGAACGCTGACTAGTCTCTGACCCAGTCTGACCTCTGGTGACCTCTGGTGACCCTGTGACCCGCCGCTGACCGGAGCGCGTCCCCAGGCATCGGTGACGGCAGCAGCCGGAGGCCACCCGGTCCCCGCCCGGCAGAACTGGACGTCACTTCGACGACGGTGACGCCGCCTGCCGGCCAGACATCCGGCTTTCAGGAGCTGCGCGCCGCGCCGCCAGGCGGCGGCACCAGCGACGGCAGCGCCGGCCCCCCGCCAGGTGGCAGCAGCGGCGGCAGCGGCGGTCTCGTGCCGGGCTATCAGCAGGGTACTGGCGGCGGCGGCGGCGGCGGTGGTGGCGGGCACGGCACACTACTCTATTAAAGACACAACACGCGCCGCACCCGGGCACGGTGACGGAAAGGTGCTGGAGTACGGCACCTGGTGGTGGAGTGCTAGTTCTGGTGCCGGAGTATCAGTTTTGGGTATAGTTTGGTAATTATGGTGTGGGGTATTGTTTTTGGCTTATTTTGTCGTTTGCTTGGGTTGCTTTGCTATTATAATAAGTTTTGGTTTCCGTACAAACTAACGCTAGGAAAAATCAATTCATATTTTAAAGTTACTTCAGATGTAAGTGCTTTCTTTGTCCGTTTTGGCCTTTGGTGTCAGTTGTTTTGGTTTAAAAATACCGTATTGTTAATGCTTTTATTATTTGCAATATTTTAAACTTTAAAATGAGTACCCTGATACTGAATCAAGTATCACTAAACTCAGTAGCCTGGCACTAGATCACGTTGTTACCCACCGTTGTACTCCGGCACCAGCGTGGTCCCTCGCTGTTAATTCACACCAGCGTGGTCCCTCGCTGTTAATTCACACTTCTCTGCGGCACTGGTGGCGGTCATCTGGCTCCCCGCCAAACTCTCATTGCTTTTCACTCACTGCCTCTCACTCTTGTCTCACCGTCACTTCGTCACTGCCTCTCACCCTGCCGTGCCGTCACAACGTTATATACCGTCACTGCATCTCACTCCAGTGGGACCGGAGCCCTTCCCTTGATACCACATGCGGTAAGGCTGGCCCCCTGGTGTCGTTTCTGAGGTGCATCTGGAGATGTGTTCTGAAGACACCACGGGCCCACACTGTACAACACTGCACCGCACACTTGTGCCCGGCTAAACCATTCTCCACTGGTTCTCTGTGTTTCTGCGTCCTGGCGCCCGCTGCTCTGTACATACACACTGGCTGGGGCATTCATTTGTACATACACACCAGCTAGAGGCCCAGGCTGCGGCTAGTGTAGCCTGCAGACTGCACTTTTCAGTGCCGTGCCCGCCCATCGGTCTGCTCCGCCCTTAGCTCGGCGGCCGGTGGTGGAAGTCTGCATTTGTGGCTGGTCGCAGTGGTGGTGGTGGTGGTCTTTGAGGCGGTGGTGGCGGTGGCTGTGGAGGCGACCGGGGTGGCGGCGGCTGTGGTGGCTGCGATGGCTTCGGGGATGGAGATGGCAGTCGTGTCTGTCGGCTGGTCTGTCGGCTGGTCTGTCCGCTCGTCTGTCCGCTGGTCTGTGTCGGCTGGTCTGTGTCGGCTGGTCTGTCGGCTGGTCTGTTGTCGGCTGGTCTGTTGGCTGGTCTGTCGGCTGGTCTGTTGTCGGCTGGTCTGTTGTCGGCTGGTCTGTTGGCTGGTCTGTGTCGGCTGGTCTGTGTCGGCTGGTTTGTCGGCTGGTCTGTGTCGGCTGGTTTGTCGGCTGGTCTGTGTCGGCTGGTTTGTCGGCTGGTCTGTTGTCGGCTGGTCTGTTGGCTGGTCTGTGTCGGCTGGTCTGTGTCGGCTGGTTTGTCGGCTGGTCTGTCGGCTGGTCTGTGTCGGCTGGTCTGTGTCGGCTGGTCTGTGTCGGCTGGTTTGTCGGCTGGTCTGTTGTCGGCTGGTTTGTCGGCTGGTCTGTTGTCGGCTGGTCTGTTGGCTGGTTTGTCGGCTGGTGTGTCGGCTGGTCTGTTGGCTGGTCTGTCGGCTGGTCTGGAGTGAGACGCTTCAGCCGTGCCCAGTCTCTCGGAGGACCAGTGACCCGGAGGACTGGGGCCCGGCAGATGCCGCGTCGTGCCGCGGCGTCCCGCGGCGTCCCGCGGCGTCCCGCGGCGTCCCGCGGCGTCCCGCGGCGTCCCGCGTCGTCCCGCGGCGTCCCGCGGCGTCCCGCGGCGTCCCGCGGCGTCCCGCGGCGTCCCGCGTCGTCCCGCGGCGCCCCGCGGCGTCCCGCGGCGTCCCGCGCCGTCCCGCGGCGTCCCGCGGCGTCCGGCGTCAGCAGTGGGTCCGGTCCGCCATCACGTCTCCCCGTGGCAACTCGTGCCACTGGGCCGGGGACGAAATTATCCACAACAACCGGGCCGGGCTCCACGGAGGGGCACAGTTGATACATACCCGCTGTGTTTTGTTTAGTGTAACGTGAATTCCAACATTGTTTCGTCATTTGTTTTGTCTTCCTCTGCTCCCGAGATCTAGTGCGGTGACCTGGCCGCGGATGATGGGTGCACCATGTTGTCGCCTGCCCGGCCCTGCTCGGTGGCCAGGCGCACCAGTGTACAATGCTGTCGCATTCCCAGCCGACCGTGCCATCTCTTCTGGGTGGTGTTGACGCTTCGTTTATGCCGTGTTACTGTACCCACCATCCGGTGCATCTGTACTGTACCCGGTGCATCTGCACTGTATCCGGTGCATCTGTACTGTGCCCACCATCCGGTGCACTGCCTTTGCATGTCTGCACGCCGCTTTCTGCCGTGTGTTGCATGGGTTATCGGCTTGGCGTTTTGTTGCATGCCCTGCACCCCACTGCCGTGATATTGCTATGGATTGCATGTGCAGCATGGTTGTCGGATGTTCAGTTAAAGTTTCACAAGGATTTGTGATTTAGCTTCGGAAAGCCTGGACGTTACAGTTGCGTTGTGCCCATACTGGTGTTGATGTAGCCTGCTTTCGATCAGCAACAGCAATATCAGAAAACTGCTGCTTGGAAATGTCTTCCGTTGCGTTTCTTGCACGGCGGAATGTTATGATCGATATGGATCATTGCATAACCCAGTGAAATTTGCCTTCCGGTTGCCTTATTGATCGGACATCCCTCTTCAAAGCATGTGACCCGATTTTAACGGCTATGACTGGTTTTAACCTGTTGTGTCCGTTTCAGCTGGTGGTCGACCGAGCAAGGCGCACTCGCGCAGCCACTCGGGCAGCTACGACGGCGACGCCGGCGTGCCGCAGTCCAGTCTCCATGGCAACAAGCGGCCCAACAACCCGCGCGTCAGCGGACTCAGCTACACAGAGAAAACCACGCTGCTCTCCAGCGACGAAGAGTTCCCGTGAGGCGGCCCACGACGGTGGCGCCGCCTATACTGTAGTTTAGTTTCTGTTCGCGCCGCTAGATGTCTGGCCGGTGCTTGGGTAGGTGATTCTGTGATTAGTTGGCGAAGACGTGGGGATTGCGAGGCGCGCGGCCGAGTCAACCCACTGCGAGCCCCTGCAGCATCGGTAGATGTTTCCTGTTGATAAGATGTGCCACTGCGGCGATCTAGAGAGGTGATAATTATGCGAAGTGTGAGGAGATCGGCTCGGGTATCGTTGGCTCTGATTTCCGCGGCGAGGCGATTTCCTCGGCAAGGCGGACAATGTTTTTGTATATTGCTTTGCCGTCGTGTGCCGTGCGCGCGTTGTTGTAATCCTGTCTATTCACCGGCGGCACGGTAGTTTTTTAATTCGCTTAGTGATCATTTCACCGTTTGGCGTCGCGTTAGATTGCATAATTAAACTGTAACGACGCGCGGAACGTGTCGATTATTTAACGTCTCTCTGCCGGCTGCTGCTGTATAGCGCATGCGCTTGCCACTGCCGCCACCTATCTACTTACCTAGAATCGGCGGAGATTATGGGCTGTAGCTTCTGTGACGAGATCTCGGCGAGTGACGGTCGTCTGGGCGCGCCAGTGTGAGTGTATTTATTCCGTGTGACCCGGCGACCGGGCCCCACGAGGACTCTCTCCTCGCGATCCTGGCGAGCCCCGCCCCACTGTTTCGGGGGTGATTCTGATGAAGAGAGCGGCCCTGGTGGCCGTGCTACCTGTGGCCAAAGTGAGTGTCTCGCGCTGGATTCGAGAGCTGCCCCTGCTGTGGGGTAGAGACTGACTGATGTCGGCGGCCTCCCGCCGGCCTCCCGCCGGCCTCCCGGCTCTGTATCCTGTTATCCCCATCTCCCGCTCTGCTACTGTCTCTCCATGTGTTCTGCCCCCACCCCCCTCTCCCCCTCCTTCCTGCCGTGCGGCTCTGGCCGACTGACCTGTCTTTGTACGTGAGCGCGCTCTCGTCTGCGTGTGAGAGCTTGTGTGCGTACGTGTACGTGTGTGTCGTCTCCGTCCGTCTGTCTGTGTGCGTTCCATGGCTGTCAGCTGCCCTGCCCGGTCTCGGAGGGATGCAGGGCTGACCGGGATCGGCGGTGGCGCTGCTGCTGGAACTCGCCATCTATCGCAGCGTGTACTGTTTCTCTCGCGGCCCGCAGAGAAGCGTCGTCCCGCGTCGTCCACACAAGCACAAGCGTCGTCCCGCGTGTGAAGAGCCGAGTGTCGCTGTGGAGAGACGAGTGAGCGCTGTAGGGGGATGGTGTGTGCGTCGCCCATCTGCGGGGATGCAATGCTGTACTGATGGTCCTGTCTCGTGTCCTGTCTCGTGTCCTGTCGTGTTGTGTCCTCTCCCGTCCTATGTTGTACTTCTGTGCGGTTCTGTCGCCCCCTCTTTGGTCTCGTCCCGTCCTTTGCCGTCCCATCTGGACACGTTTCGTTTGGCCCGCCTCGCCTCGTCCCGTGTCCCATTCTGCCATCTCCTGTCCTCCCTCACACCCACCTCACCCTCCGTCCCCCTCTGCCAAGTCCCGTCCCCGTCTCCTCCACTTCACCTGCGGCCCCTATCTCCCCTCTCCTCCATCCCCAGCGCCCCGCCCCGCCCCGCCCCGCCCCGCCCCGCCCCGCCCCGCCCCGCCCCGCCCCGCCCCCGCCATGACAGGCGCGATTTGGCAATGTGTTGTAGCCTCTCTGTGTCGACAGTCTGCCGCAGCCTCTGCTGAGTCGAGCGTATATATACCTAAGATGATTAGCCTCTCTGTGTCGACAGTCTGCTCAGCCTCTGCTGAGTCTGCTGCAGCCTCTGCTGAGTCGAGGTTATATATATACCTAAGATGCTGATCGCCGTGTATTGCTGTTGCTGCAGCGGGAGTCCGCAGACCGGCGTCTGGTGTCCCGCCGCGTGACGCTCCCGGCCGGTGATGAGACGCTGTGTGTGTTCGCCGCGGCTGTTCTGTTCGCCGTGGCTGTTCTGTTCACCGCGGCTGTTCTGTTCGCCGGGGAGCCAGAGGGCCCAGTGTTAGCTGAACTGCGGTGGTGTGCGCGCCGCGGTACTCCACAGCTGCCGTGAACGGTGGACCGATCCGGCGAAAGGGCAAACAGACGACGTAACCTGCTGCACGACTGCGAGAGGTTTGGATTGGTCGTGTGAAAAACGGCGCCCAGCGTCTGATCCAGCGCAGGGGTTAATGTGTCCATGAGGTTAGGGACATGTCTGATTCGTTTTGTGATGGATGAATAGCCTCTGTGCATTGCTATTCACAGCAGGAATTCAAAGTTTTCGCAGTCGTGCTGCATGATATTGGTCGATTTGCCCGACATGTAGTCCGGTCCACTCTCGCCATACTGTTGTTGTCTAGTGCTGTCTGTGTTTAACCGCCATCCGCTATTGTAAATATTTATTTTCGTACATGTTAGTGTGCAATCGGCTGCGGCTGAGGTGGCGCGAGCGCGTCGAAGGCGACGCAGCGCCCGCCGCACGTGCGCCAGGCAGGGACATCGCGCCACAAATGTCACCACCGCGCCGCCGAGCACCGCGCGGCAGCAGTGCGGCGCGCCTAGCCTCTGTTAGATTGATCTGTGGATGCTCTCTGCTGTTTATCGGTATACGGGGCGCACGGGACGGGAGAGAGGGGCTGTCGGCGGGAACGGGAGGAGGGAGAGAGTGGAGAGAGTCGGGTCATGAGAGGCAGTGCGGTGCGTGTCGAAAGGCTTTGTCGTGAATAAAACCACAAAACGGGCGCGGTGTGTGGTGAGAGAGGGGGGGGGGGGGAGAGAGAGAGAGAGAGAGGTGAGGAGGATTCACGGAGAAGTCGTAAGAGGATAGAGCTTGGGAGCGATTGGTTGATTGGTTTGCAATACAAGAAGATAAACCAAACCCATCGCTCCGCTTGTGGCTCTGTCCGTGAGTATCTGAAAACAGTGTTGTGGTGTTAAGTAGTGTTATGTACAGGGAACTCGTCGCAATGACGGTCAGATATAACTGGATGCACGACTGCCTGACCGACTCTGTTAACCGCGTGCGATGGACTCGCGAACTCCAAACTATCATCGGTCACATCACAGTCTTGAGTGGCGGAGCAAGGCGTCCACGTCCACCAGCGGGCCCACGGCCACAACACTGGGAGCCGTCTTGCGGTCTTGCGGACCACCAAACGTCCATCACACGTCCAACAACGTCCACCATACGTCCACAACACGTCATAGCACACCCATAGCATGGCAACATGTTCACTGCAGCTCAGGTGAAAAGCGTGACGCGTGTATAGTGAATATTACAAAACCACATCCATACGTTATCGAAATGTCATCACTCGTGAACTCGGCATCAAAACCACATCCATACGTCATCTCGAAATGTCATTATCACTCGTGAACTCAGCATCAAAACCACACCCATACGTTATATCGAAATGTCATTATCACTCGTGAACTCAGCAGATCAGCGATTGTCCACTGCACGTACCTCTGTGTATACGTAGTTAATTAGCTACGCTTTATATGTATTACTGTTACGTACATATAATGCGCCCACGTTTTCTCTCTACATAGATGTCGCAGCCAGTTTTGAGCCGCTTCTTCGCTAAGAGAAGATACCATCGCTCCCCGCTCCAGTATGTCGGTCGGTCCAGTGGACGGTGAGGGTACAGCATTGGTACGCCGTCACCGTCGAAGCCAGCGGGTGCTGTAAGACGTCAATCTCACCTAGACTGCTCCTCACTTTGATTGTCCCGGTGATTGTGTGACGTCACTCCGGCGCGTCCGATTGCTGTTTGACGTCACCCTAGCCGGCGCATTGGGTATATGACCTCACTGGTCGGTCCGTTGGAGTATGACGTCACTCGTATGCGTCCGATTGTTATATGACGTCACCCAGACCGTTTCTATGGATGTATGACGTCACTGAGACCAGCATGCTGGGTCAATGACGTCACTGCTCCGCGCCGCGAATGGGTGATGTCACTTCTCGGTTCGGTGGGTCATGACGTCACTCTGGTGGGTGCAGCTGCCGTATGACGTCACTCTGACCAGGACCCCTCCTCGCCGGGCGTGACGCGGTGGGTGCAGTGGTTACACCGCTTCTCGCGCATCAGGAAACAGGGGATCAGGCCGATCGGGAACAGCACCAAGGCCAGGAACACTCCGCAGGCGGTGAATCGGTTCCTCAGCGCCCCCACCTGCCGACAGGACGCGGGGTTGTCAGACGGGCAGAGTGGCTGGGGATAAGGCGGGTTAATGCGGGGTTAACCTGCCGACAGGACGCGGGGTTGTCAGACGGGCAGAGGGGCTGGAGATAATGCGGGGTAGGGGTGTACACGTGCGCACGTGCAGAGGCACCCAATCCCTGACTTGTGGGAAACTGGCGGTTGAGAGGTCCCTAACCACACACCAAATTTGAACACAATCGGCTCAGCCATTCCTGATATATAGAATAGGGGTGAGCACGTGCGCACGTGCAGGCACCCCACCCCTGACTTGTGGAAAATCAACGCTGAGAGGTCCCTAACCACACACCAAAATATAACGCAATCGGTTCAGCCGTTCCTGAGATATATAATAGGGGTGTGCACGTGCGCACGTGCAGAGGCACCCCACCCCTGCCTTGTGGAAAATTGCGAGAAAACACTTTTTTTGCGAGAAAACACTTTTTTGCGAGAAAACACTTTTTTGCGAGAAAACACTTTTCAACACCCCTCACGCGGCACGCGCCACGCGCAGTGGTAGGCACCCACATGAGTCGGCACTGGTCTCAAACAGAGTAAGTTGGATGGGGCTGCTCAGCCAAGAAGTCAGCTTGTCAATCGGACGTGTGGTTGCAGATATATGAGCTTCTCAAAAGCGTCGCCACGGGTCGGGTCGGGCCGGGCCGCTCATATTCATATTTTCCCATATACCACGGAAAGACGAGCGTACGCTTCGCGCTCGCTCGTAATAACATGAAAATCCACATAAAAAATGCTCCAAAGGCGTAATTAAATGCACGCAAAAAATGGGGGTACATTTTTTCGTCATGTCAGCCGACACCACCCCACCCCCCCACTCAAAAATCCTTGGCGATGCCACTGCCCCCCCCCTTATTAAATGCGGGCCTCTCTAAGGCCCCCAGCCCATCTAGGTGGGGCTCCTGTCCTGTCCAGTTGTATTTTTTTTTTTATAAAAAGAAAATTCGGATGTATTTTTCACAAATGAACAGTGAGTTTGTATTTGCTATTTTCATCTTAGCACACCACGACTGTCCGCGACCCGTGACGAAATGCGCCAATGTGCATCGGTAAATCCATTCGAGCGTGCGTTCGGTATCTGAAAATGTTATCCTTTGGATATTCTCCGAAGGATAATTATTGCCGATAATTTTCCCTTCGCGCGTTCGGCATCTACTCTGTCGGGGATCATTTTCCATTGGAAAATTATCGCTCCCCAGAGCGTTCGGTATCTGCAAGGATTTTCCATCGGCTTTTTTGCGTGCGCTGTAAAACACGCATTTAACTCAACTCAAGCTTGACATTGATACTATCGACCTTAAAAGCAACAGGAAATACTTTGA
>JAXIVJ010013801.1:35000-36173 GCA_036785665.1 Chirona hameri
ACAGACAGACAGACAGACAGACAGACAGACAGACAGACACAGACAGACAGACAGACAGACAGACAGACAGACAGACAGACAGACAGACAGACAGACAGACAGACAGACAGACAGACAGACAGACAGACAGACAGACAGACAGACAGACAGACAGACAGACAGACAGACAGACAGACAGACAGACAGACAGACAGACAGACAGACAGACAGACAGACAGACAGACAGACAGACAGACAGACAGACAGACAGACAGACAGACAGACAGACAGACAGACAGACAGACAGACAGACAGACAGACAGACAGACAGACAGACAGACAGACAGACAGACAGACAGACAGACAGACAGACAGACAGACAGACAGACAGACAGACAGACAGACAGACAGACAGACAGACAGACAGACAGACAGACAGACAGACAGACAGACAGACAGACAGACAGACAGACAGACAGACAGACAGACAGACAGACAGACAGACAGACAGACAGACAGACAGACAGACAGACAGACAGACAGACAGACAGACAGACAGACAGACAGACAGACAGACAGACAGACAGACAGACAGACAGACAGACAGACAGACAGACAGACAGACAGACAGACAGACAGACAGACAGACAGACAGACAGACAGACAGACAGACAGACAGACAGACAGACAGACAGACAGACAGACAGACAGACAGACAGACAGACAGACAGACAGACAGACAGACAGACAGACAGACAGACAGACAGACAGACAGACAGACAGACAGACAGACAGACAGACAGACAGACAGACAGACAGACAGACAGACAGACAGACAGACAGACAGACAGACAGACAGACAGACAGACAGACAGACAGACAGACAGACAGACAGACAGACAGACAGACAGACAGACAGACAGACAGACAGACAGACAGACAGACAGACAGACAGACAGACAGACAGACAGACAGACAGACAGACAGACAGACAGACAGACAGACAGACAGACAGACAGACAGACAGACAGACAGACAGACAGACAGACAGACAGACAGACAGACAGACAGACAGACAGACAGACAGACAGACAGACAGACAGACAGACAGACAGACAGACAGACAGACAGACAGACAGGCAGACAGGCAGACAGACAGACAGACAGACAGACAGACAGACAGACAGACAGGAC
>JAXIVJ010013802.1:0-35000 GCA_036785665.1 Chirona hameri
CACACTCTGCGTGTCTGGAGTTATCGAGCAACGCGTGTGTTGGCATGTTCATGCTATTGCACGTGGTGCCGTGTAAACACACACTCTGCGTGTCTGGAGTTATCGAGCAATGCGTGTGTTGGCATGTTCATGCTATTGCACGTGGTGCCGTGTAAACACACACTCTGCGTGTCTGGAGTTATCGAGCAACGCGTGTGTTGGCATGTTCATGCTATTGCACGTGGTGCCGTGTAAACACACACTCTGCGTGTCTGGAGTTATCGAGCAACGCGTGTGTTGGCATGTTCATGCTATTGCACGTGGTGCCGTGTAAACACACACTCTGCGTGTCTGGAGTTATCGAGCAATGCGTGTGTTGGCATGTTCATGCTATTGCACGTGGTGCCGTGTAAACACACACTCTGCGTGTCTGGAGTTATCGAGCAACGCGTGTGTTGGCATGTTCATGCTATTGCACGTGGTGCCGTGTAAACACACACTCTGCGTGTCTGGAGTTATCGAGCAACGCGTGTGTTGGCATGTTCATGCTATTGCACGTGGTGCCGTGTAAACACACACTCTGCGTGTCTGGAGTTATCGAGCAATGCGTGTGTTGGCATGTTCATGCTATTGCACGTGGTGCCGTGTAAACACACACTCTGCGTGTCTGGAGTTATCGAGCAACGCGTGTGTTGGCATGTTCATGCTATTGCACGTGGTGCCGTGTAAACACACACTCTGCGTGTCTGGAGTTATCGAGCAACGCGTGTGTTGGCATGTTCATGCTATTGCATGTGGTGCCGTGTAAACACACACTCTGCGTGTCTGTACGTGCTCTGCGCCGAGCTGGCAGCACAAAGGACCACCGGAGTGACCATGAGACGGTGTGAGTCGCTGATACGTCTGAATGATGTCCACCGCAGCCGCGCAACGACCACCCATTTCACGTTTAACTGCAGATGACCCTGTGAAATGGTAAATCTCATCGTGCCTTTTCTGCCCTGACCCGAGCTATGTCACCGGGAGTGGCATCATTTATGTGTAAATGGCAGCCGATATGCAGCTGCGGATTCACTACAGATGGGAGAGCTCCCGTGCAGCTCGCTCTCCAGCCGCAAATGTCTCAGACTTCTACCCGGGATGATCTGGTGAGGCGTCAGGTGCTTACGACCATGACTGACGTCACACAGCGGTGCTTACGACCATGAATGACGTAACACAGCGGTTCTTACGACCATGAATGACGTCACACAGCGGTTCTTACGACCATGACTGACGTCACACAGCGGTGCTTACGACCATGACTGACGTCACACAGCGGTGCTTACGACCATGACTGACGTCACACAGCGATGCTTACGACCATGACTGACGTCACACATCGGTTATTACGACCATTGACTGACGTCACACAGCGGTGCTTACGACCATTACTGACGTCACACAGCGGTGCTTACGACCATGGCTGACGTCACACAGCGGTGATTACGACCATGAATGACGTCACACAGCGGTCTCATATTTCCGACAACATATAGGTATAATTCCAACATATAGGTATAATTCCACGGTTGATGTGGTTGGTACTGCAAACATGCTGTAAATCAGGAGAATTGAGTAGAACGTAGGTATACAATTCCTGTATATCTCTAACTAATTCGATGAATTCCTGGAAGAGTCAAAGACAATGGAAGACAAAGTGGTCAAAGACATTTAAGAAAAGTGCAAAAACAAAACAAAAACAAAACAACAAAACGAAGAAAAGTGCATGGAAGTTTCCAAGAAGCCTAAGTTTTCATAACAGAAAGGTTTTCACGCCCATGAAGTACGAATACAATAGCAAAACTAAAAACGAGCGTTAAATTAATGATGCTCGCGTGACGCAAGATGCGCTTTTCGTATGGATTTTTCGTTTTTGTTTTGCCTGCTTATAGGTTTGCTTGTGGTGTAAACATGTCCAGTGCAGTGCTGCAGTTCTGTCCACTTCCTCAGCACCACCAGAGTGTCTGTCGGTGCTGCACGCAGTGGAATCCAATACAATTATTATAGCCCTCGCCCCCGATATCGGGGTGAGGGCATAAATAGTTGCATTGAATTCCACTGCGTGCAGCACCAACAGACGCGCTGGTTGTGCCGAGGAAGTGGTCAGAACATTTGCACTGCACTGTACGTACCCATCCAAGTGTTGGGCTTCGCATGTCATTGTGATGTTATTTGTATTTATTTATACAACTGAATAAATTAATAACTATACATTATGGATTTGTGATTTTCATAGACTAGAATACATACCATAGGTCGATTATAGGCAGATTATAGACTAGAATGTTGCGTTTAGAACGAATCCACCTGTTTCTGACACTGTTCCGTTCGGCTAGATTGGGGACATTGCTGTCGCCTTGTAGAATCCTTCAGGACTCAGGACTCGGGAGAGTCCTGGAAGATGGCCGGAATAAACTCGACCGGCCCGATCGTGTCTGACCCAGCGGCTGGTCCGATCGCACCCCTCCCCCTCCCCCCGGAGATAGCCCTCTCACAGAGGCGGGGTAATTGGGCAAAATAATGCTAAGAGGCCCGACCGACGGCCGGTGCTGGTAAACAGCAGCCTAGAACAGACAGCCTAATCCGATAACGCTGTTTTCAAAACACCCACACAGCTCTGGAAAGCTTCGTAAATTGCACACAAAAATAAACTCCCGGTGATCTTTTGCAATATCATCATATTACATTCAACTCTCCTTCGCGATGCTTAGTGATTGTCATGCTATTATTGTTATTAATAGTGGCAGGTTTAATTTATCTCGTACTAACTCTTTACTTCAAAAATCGATATTCATCCCTTCAATACAATCAGAAAACAATACTGTTCTTAACGTACTCCCAAAGTGCGAAATTTCATTACTGGAGTTGATTGATATTTACCTGCAGTTATATTTCGGCGTATGTTAGAAGTTGAACCGTGTCGAATACCATCTGTGTTTGTGTCTCAGGTGAACTCGACGAGTCGGAGTTCTGAGCGCTGGAAGGAGGTGCTGGTGCCGACGACGGGCCGTCAGCCGGTGGCCGACATCCACTTTGAGCAGCAGGTGACGCTGCGCGACCTGACGCCGGCCACCGCCTACGACCTGCGCATCCAGGCCCAGAATAAACACGGCTGGAACAGAGTCTCCGACACGTTCCACTTCTCCACCATCGGCAGAGGTGGGTCCCCGCAGTGGTGTAGTGTAACACGGTCCACCTCTCCACCATCGGCAGAGGTGGGTCCCCGCAGTGGTACAGTGTAACACGTTCCACCTCTCCACCATCGGCAGAGGTGGGTCCCCGCAGTGGTACAGTGTAACACGTTCCACCTCTCCACCATCGACAGAGGTGGGTCCCCGCAGTGGTACAGTGTAACACGTTCCACCTCTCCACCATCGGCATAGGTGGGTCCCCGCAGTGGTGTAGTACAACACGTTCCACCTCTCCACCATCGGCAGAGGTGGGTCCCCGCAGTGGTACAGTGTAACACGTTCCACTTCTCCACCATCGACAGAGGTGGGTCCCCGCAGTGGTACAGTGTAACACGTTCCACTTCTCCACCATCGACAGAGGTGGGTCCCCGCAGTGGTACAGTGTAACACGTTCCACCTCTCCACCATCGACAGAGGTGGGTCCCCGCAGTGGTACAGTGTAACACGTTCCACTTCTCCACCATCGGCATAGGTGGGTCCCCGCAGTGGTACAGTGTAACACGTTCCACCTCTCCACCATCGGTAGAGGTGGGTTCCGCAGTGGTACAGTGTAACACGTTCCACCTCTCCACCATCGGCAGAGGTGGGTCCCCGCAGTGGTACAGTGTAACACGTTCCACCTCTCCACCATCGGTAGAGGTGGGTCCCCGCAGTGGTGTAGTGTAACACGTTCCACCTCTCCACCATCGGCAGAGGCGGGTCCCCGCAGTGGTACAGTGTAACACGTTCCACCTCTCCACCATCGGCAGAGGTGGGTCCCCGCAGTGGTACAGTGTAACACGTTCCACCTCTCCACCATCGGCATAGGTGGGTCCCCGCAGTGGTACAGTGTAACACGTTCCACCTCTCCACCATCGGCATAGGTGGGTCCCCGCAGTGGTACAGTGTAACACGTTCCACCTCTCCACCATCGGCATAGGTGGGTTCCCGCAGTGGTGTAGTACAACACGTTCCACTTCTCCACCATCGGCAGAGGTGGGTCCCCGCAGTGGTGTAGTGTAACACGTTCCACCTCTCCACCATCGGCATAGGTGGGTCCCCGCAGTGGTGTAGTACAACACGTTCCACTTCTCCACCATCGGCAGAGGTGGGTCCCCGCAGTGGTACAGTGTAACACGTTCCACCTCTCCACCATCGGCAGAGGTGGGTCCCCGCAGTGGTGTAGTGTAACACGTTCCACCTCTCCACCATCGGCAGAGGTGGGTCCCCGCAGTGGTACAGTGTAACACGTTCCACCTCTCCACCATCGGCAGAGGTGGGTCCCCGCAGTGGTACAGTGTAACACGTTCCACCTCTCCACCATCGGCAGAGGTGGGTCCCCGCAGTGGTACAGTGTAACACGTTCTACCTCTCCACCATCGGCAGAGGTGGGTCCCCGCAGTGGTACAGTGTAACACGTTCCACCTCTCCACCATCGGCAGAGGTGGGTCCCCGCAGTGGTGTAGTACAACACGTTCCACTTCTCCACCATCGGCAGAGGTGGGTCCCCGCAGTGGTGTAGTGTAACACGTTCCACCTCTCCACCATCGGCAGAGGTGGGTCCCCGCAGTGGTGTAGTACAACACGTTCCACCTCTCCACCATCGGAAGAGGTGGGTCCCCGCAGTGGTACAGTGTAACACGTTCCACCTCTCCACCATCGGCAGAGGTGGGTCCCCGCAGTGGTGTAGTGTAACACGTTCCACCTCTCCACCATCGGCAGAGGTGGGTCCCCGCAGTGGTACAGTGTAACACGTTCCACCTCTCCACCATCGGCAGAGGTGAGTCCCCGTAGTGGTGTAGTGTAACACGTTTCACCTCTCCACCATCGGCAGAGGTGGGTCCCCGCAGTGGTGTAGTGTAACACGTTCCACCTCTCCACCATCGGCAGAGGTGGGTCCCCGCAGTGGTACAGTGTAACACGTTCCACCTCTCCACCATCGGCAGAGGTGGGTCCCCGCAGTGGTGTAGTGTAACACGTTCCACTTCTCCACCATCGGCAGAGGTGGGTCCCTGCAGTGGTGTAGTGTAACACGTTTCACCTCTCCACCATCGGCAGAGGTGGGTCCCCGCAGTGGTGTAGTAGAGAAAAAATCGATAATTATAAGTTCTGCGAAAAGAACAGATATTTGGTTACCATCTCAATTACTACATATTTGGCGGCCAATCAAATAGTAAGTTTGTGCCCGTTTTTTAACGCCAGATCAAGTAACACATTATATCTTCCTCTAAAACCAATTTTATTCTCCAAGCATTGTAAGCATACGAGTTCATCATTTTAAAAGGAGTGTTCCTTCACTTTCTAGCGTAATCGACTTTCTAAATGAGGCGTCTCCAGTATCAGATATGCTAGTATAAAGGTATAAAGGGTATAAAGGGTTCCAGAATAGCATAAAGGGTTCCAGAATAAATGTTTTCGCCTCTCAGTACGATTAAAAAGCAGTTTGAATATTTGTCAATGCATAGCTTATTTTAAACGATGCTGCAGCAGACGGTTGATTGCATCCCAAAACAGCAATAAGGCTTCAAGCTTCTAGCTCTAGCCGGCGTAGAAAAGCAGCCAATCAGAGGGCGAGTAGCAGGGGTGTGGTTTCGCAAAATCAGTGGGGGGGGGGGGGGGCTCAACTCAGGTTCAGCACGTAGCCAGGATTTTTATCAGTGGGGGAGGGGCACGTCAGTAGTAGAATCAAATTTTGCTCCTCAGCCAGGGGGGAATCGGGTCGTCAGAAGGTCGCATTTTATATAGTGTACATGTTTTGCTCAGGGGGTGGGGAGGGGGAGGGCATGGCCCCATGCCCCCCCCCCCCCCCTGGCTACGTCCCTGATCAGGTTGAACCAGTGGTAGATCTAGGTTTCGAGTTGGGTTTCGTGTTTCGAATTTCGCTACAAATTTCGCAAAAAAGGCGCCATACTCCCACATGAGGGCGCCGTCAGCGAAAGTTGTTGAGCGGGGAGTGGTAAATAGTACGAGTACTTTGCAAATCATGTCTTGGGTGGGTGGGGGGGGGGGGATAAAAACATGCATTTGCCTATCAATTTTTCGTTTGAGGGGGGCAATTGCCCATTTAGCCCAACTGTTGATCCGCCACTGGGTTTAACCTAGCGTACCAAAGATTTGTCTTATCGGATTTGGTCATCAACAACTAACGAATTAGTCATAGGTGTCAGAAAATATATAATTGGTTTTGATTTGTCCGATGTTTCTTTTGTTTGCTTATATGTATTGCTGGAGCCACGGACAACAGCTAAATCGCTGGTTTTCGACGCGATAATGTTAATGACTATTTCTATTACGAAACGTCGCACTTTCCTTCAGAATAGTTAGCATGGTCGCGTCCCAACAATCATCGTCAATTTCGGCAGGAGAATTTAGCTTAACTAAGCCACACTATGAAAAATGTATTTGCAGTTTTGTGCTTTTCTCGCCTTTGGGAACATTTTGCCATCTCAAATTTTCATCATCACGCAAAATAACAAAAATACGAAAAAAATAGGGGGTCATTGAGCAAAAATTGCCCCCTCCTGGAGTAAATACTGGGTACGCCACTGCTAATGTGAAGGTGGATTCTGGTGCTTGTTCGTTAACCAGGACCAAGGCCAAATTGGGATATCTGGCTTTACTCATTTTACCATGTACAACATATTTCATAAAGTGCCATATTTTCATCTGTGTGCACATGGTTGTTTACTGTTTAGGCTACCTGGTTGTCAATATTAGTGTTGATCTTTAGTTTATATAATAACTAATATGTTAAATCTGTTTTGTTTTCACTTCTTTTTTCTTTCATACTGTTTTGTGTGTCTAATATTTATTCTGTAAAGTTGGGGAGGGCTGACTGACAAGTTGGGGGGCTGAGCCACAAGTTGGGGGGGACTGAAGCCCCCCCCCCCCCCCCCCCCACTGAATAGGATCCTACGCCCCTGGCGAGTGGCTCATTAGAGTGCGATGATTGGTTGTTGACCACGCCTCGCTAGAGCGCAGGTAAGCCGCAATCTGATATGGTTGTTGGCTTCAAAACGATTTGTTTCAATTTTGCCAGTGATTAAATTTTCAAGCTTGACCGGGTGACGGAAAAACATTTCAGAAATAGCTCTCGGTCCAACAGTTTTTTTTCTTCTCAGACAAAGAAGCCTTCCACAGACAGGTAAAGCCAACCATTATAATCGGCAAGGGGAGCTCTGTAGGCGGTAAAGTAAAAAGTGTTCTTTATTCGACTACTGTGAATGGCAAAGCGCTTGGGACCCTAATGTTCGCCAATTTTGGTGATAACTTTTGAAGGCACCACCTGCCAGGAACGATTTTCTCGCAATGCACGTTTCAGACCCTGCGGCAATTTGTATATTAAGGTTGGTTAATGTCAAACGAAAGTTTAGGTCACTTCCCATTCCCTCGTAATGTTTAAGATAATTCGAGCTCGGATGGAGGCTAACGTCCGATCGCTCTGTAGTCCCACCCTTGACTTCGCCCACCGGTCGCAACTGACCGGTCGCGGGTCGGGCAGAGCCGGCTCTAAAGTCAGCCAGGGCGGAGCTTAGCCCTGACTTCAGAGTATAGCTCCGCCCTTTCACGATAACCTCTACCCACATATTAAGTTCCCTGAGCGAATTTGAACAGTACGAGTGAATGGAAAGTGTCCTAAATTTTCGTTTGACATTAACCAACCTTAACACGCGCCCTGGAGGGCCTCTGATAATTACACGCCCTGGAGAGGGGGATTTCCCCCCCCCCCCCTCCCCCTATGATTTCGAAAACCACGCAACGTAGCGACAAGCGGAAAGCGGCGTTATATAGCTCGAGACAAGCTCTATCGAAAATATATCGTTTTTTTAGGTCAGATCAATATTGAGGTCACCAGAGGTCATCAAAGGTAAGATTTGCCAGTTTTAGGACTTCGCTTCGAACACCCCCCAAATATCTCGGGAACTATGATAGCTAGGAACAAACGGGAAAAAATCGAAAGCTCCTGAAAAAGAAAAAAATCCCACTTGGTGTCTTCAGATTTGAGCTCAGGTCAATGGAGCTCAGCTCCAGTGGTCATCAAATGTCAAAAAGGATATTTTTTAGCAAAACTGTTTTCGCAAATAACTGTCTACCTAATACAGATAAAGCAATACGTTTGACGCCATCGTGTTTGTCTCGTCAAGGAACTTCGAATCCTATTCATGTTGATTAGGTTAGGTCAACTGAGAAATTTGACCTCAGGTCAAGTGGTGACCAAAGTATGTCATGTTTCATATTGGGAGACATGTCTGGACGAGATAAACACATTGGTACCGTTTTCATTTCTCTATCTTCATTATGTCGATAGTTATTGACAAAACAGTGTTGGCGCCTGGCGGTCACGAAATTGCCTGACCTTAGGTCACCGATATCAGAAATCCGAGATAGACGAGTTGTAGGTATCTATGACCTTATCCAATACGACAAGTTTGAAACTGATCGGCCTAAAACTGTGGCTGTGGTACTACCGCAAATGTTTTGGAGGTGGGTCATCACGTGACCTGGTCTGGTGACCTGACCTAAGATGACCCAAGGTCAAGAATTTCACATAATGTACAATAGTGAATTTCCGAACAGGTATGCAGAAAATTGCGGCGCTGCGCGCCACCGTTTTTTGCGCTATTCTCGAAAAATATTACGGGTGGGCGGATTTCGCACCCCCCTTCCAGTGCGCGTGTTAACCCTCGCCCTACGGGAGCTTTTTTCACCTTCCGCTTTTTTTACATTCCGCTAAGTTTGAAAGTGTTGCTTCCATCAAATCACTCTTATAATTTTTTTCAGACGTAGAATCTGACCTGGATGGTTTTTGGCAGACCCTTTGTTTTGATGGATCTCACTTCGGAGACTATTTACGCGCGGGATATTACCTTCTCGTTTCAGCGCGGGATGTAACCTTCCTCGTTTTAGCGCGGGATATAACCTTCCTTGGTTTCGCGCGGGATATAACCCTCCTCATTTCCGCGCGGGATGTAACCTTCCTCGTTTCCGCGCGGAATATAACCTTCCTCGTTTCCGCGCGGGATATTACCTTCTCGTTTCCGCGCGGGATATTACCTTCTCGTTTCCGCGCGGGATATAACCTTCCTCGTTTCCGCGCGGGATATAGACTTCCCCGTTTCCGCGCGGGATGTAACCTTCCTCATTTCCGCGCGGGATATAGTCTTCCTCGTTTCCGCACGGAATATAACCTTCCTCGTTTCCGCGCGGAATATAACCTTCCCTGTTTCCGCGCGAGATGTAACCTTCCTCGTTTCCGCGCGGTATATTACCTTCCTCGTTTCTGCGCGGTATATTACCTTCCTCGTTTCCGCGCGGGATATAACCTTCCTCGTTTCGCGCGGTATATTACCTTCCTCGTTTCTGCGCGGTATATTACCTTCCTCGTTTCCGCGCGGGATATAACCTTCATCGTTTCGCGCGGTATATTACCTTCCTCGTTTCCACGCGGTATATTACCTTCCTCGTTTCCGCGCGGGATATAACCTTCCTCGTTTCGCGCGGTATATTACCTTCCTCGTTTCTGCGCGGTATATTACCTTCCTCGTTTCCGCGCGGGATATAACCTTCATCGTTGGAGAGCCCATAAACACCAATAATAATCACCAAGCTATATCCGTTCTATATTACCTAGTCGGTTATCACGAAAGGTGATAACCGACTAGGTAATGTCGTCAATGTAACGACATAGACGCTCCGTCAGGATGTAACGACATAGACGCTCCGTCAGGGAGAAGTTTAGCAGTCAGCCATTTCAACACCGTCTGACGGAACACTGCAGGGTACGGGTCACTGCCTGTGCTTGAATTTAGCTCTTCATTCTCGACAGGAAAAAAACTGAGCTTTTGGCAGATCGTCTCCACTATTTGCTTCCCACAGGTTATCTATACCACAAGAAACTACGCCGAATTCGTGTGTGTAAACTTTACAGCTAGCGAATATATGTCCAACAGCAATGTAAACAATGTAAACAATATATAACAATGTAAACAATGTAAACAACAGCACAAGGTCTGGCCCTGGTTAAGGATATCCCTGGTACCTTGTCATATGGCGCGTGTCTTAATGATGACCAAAAAGCGCTGTCATTTTAAAATTGGCAATCTCTGGCGGACTACTGGTGCTTTCCAGCTGTGTTTTCCAACAGAAGAGCGAAGCGAATGTGTAGGTACGCAGTAGTTTGTTCACTATCTGGGTTTGAGAATCTTGCCTACGACATGTTCTGCCGACGTAGCCAGCTGTCGGCACTACTATCGACCCGGAGAGTAACGCTAAACAGCCTTGTCAAACTCAGAGTAGCACATTTAATGGATTTGCTGAACATAGGCAATGTTGCTCTTTCTTCTGAATGTTGAGTAGTGCCGGATTGCCTATGCTTAACTTTGTCATGCTTATTGGTAGTCATTCAGTAATGCTAACATCTCTCCCAATACGTCTGCGTGATTGACGTCATACCTCATCCCGAGCTGACAATGACGTGTAGCTGGCATCGCTGGTGATACTGCGCTCTGCCCCGTGCTGTCTGTGAACGTGTAGCTAGCATCGCTGGTGATACTGAGCTCTGCCCCGTGCTGTCTGTGAACGTGTAGCTGGCGTCGCTGGTGATACTGAGCTCTGCCCCGTGCTGTCTGTGAACGTGTAGCTGGCATCGCTGGTGATACTGAGCTCTGCCCCGTGCTGTCTGTGAACGTGTAGCTGGCGTCGCTGGTGATACTGAGCTCTGCCCCGTGCTGTCTGTGAACGTGTAGCTGGCGTCGCTGGTGATACTGAGCTCTGCCCCGTGCTGTCTGTGAACGTGTAGCTGGCGTCGCTGGTGATACTGAGCTCTGCCCCGTGCTGTCTGTGAACGTGTAGCTGGCGTCGCTGGTGATACTGAGCTCTGCCCCGTGCTGTCTGTGAACGTGTAGCTGGCGTCGCTGGTGATACTGAGCTCCGTCCCGTGCTGTCTGTGAACGTGTCGCCAGCGATGGAGTCGCGCAGCTGGCCAAGCAGCCGCGGCACCAGACTGGTGCTGTACGTCCACGTCTACTTCATCGCTGCCGGAGTGGTGCTCTCCAGCGTCATCTGACCTCGCACCAACACAGGTAAACATGAACAACACTTACGGGACGAGTTCAAAACTGTGTAGTGGACACATGGTTTAATCGGAACCACCATTCTGATAGGCTAGCAAGCAGGCCTGGTATCTGCGCATCATAGCTGCAGAATATAATGTTCCCTAGTAAACTTTTTGCCAAGTTCAGTTCACCCTTTCTTGAAATGGCGTTACCATTTATTTGCGAATTATGCTACGTGTTGGTTTACTGTTGGATTCATGTCGACAGAAATGTTCACGTCTTCTCGCCCTGGGTATCCGATCTCGTATCCCCATTGTTGAAGTACCCAGTCTCCTTCAGCCATGGCTGCCGAGCCGAGTGGGCGTCAATGTTTCACAGCCCGCCATCTGCGTGACATCATTGTCGATGATGTAGTTGGCTGGGGGGCGTTGGCAACAGTAAATTGACCGCCTGCCCGGCCTTCATGGTCCCACTGGCGCCCGTTGCTACAAGTTTTATCGTGTCGCCAAATTTACCGGCAAAAGTATGGCAAGGCAACGGTTCCCAGCAGGCCATCCGGCTGCTTCTCGCCGACTGGGCGGGTTTATAAGCGCGCCGCGGCACAGCACAAAGGAGTTCAGACACCAGGCCGCCAGTGGGCCCCGGGGACCGGGCACGGGGGCGGCCGAGACCGGGCACGGGGCTTATTTATACCTGCTCCAGTGGCGTGGCGACGAATCGCAGGTCCACGGGGAGTGCCGAAACGATTGCATCGCCTTTAACTCCGCCTTTCATTATGGGTCCTCTGAGACCGGCCCGGCCACAGCGCTGCATTCGAAAGCAGCCATCCAGTGAATTATTGAGTTCGGCGGGGTCATGCATTGCTCGGCACAGCGCTAATGTATTACGTGCTTTGCCGCGTCTCGACACGACCGTTCGGCGCATCGTTAACGGATCATCATTACATCGTTAACGAATCGTTACTGACGTCCGGGTCAATGTTGGCAGCTCGTTTTTGTCGGTACCGTCACTATTGGCGGATCAAAACCGATATCGCTGTCACAATTAGTGACGTTTTACTTTAGGTATATTGACGTTAGGCAGGCCATGAGTGAACCTCGTGTGCCCTAGCGCACTGACTGCAGCAGCATTTCAGAAAATAATCCTGCCTGCCCACAGTTTCCTCTGGGTGGTCAGCGAACAAATGCGCGCAACATTTCTCATCCAGCCGAGCCACGCTGTTTTTGTCATATTCGATCTGATGGCCCACCTCTCTGACAGTAAGGGTATCACATTGATCTGATGACCCGCCTCTCTGACAGTAAGGGTATCACATTGATCTGATGACCAGCCTCTCTGACAGTAGGGGTATCACATTGATCTGATGACCCGCCTCTCTGACAGTAAGGGTATCACATTGATCTGATGACCAGCCTCTCTGACAGTAGGGGTATCACATTGATCTGATGACCCGCCTCTCTGACAGTAAGGGTATCACATTGATCTGATGACCCGCCTCTCTGACAGTAAGGGATCACATTGACCTGATGATCCGCCTCTCTGACAGTAAGGGATCACATTGACCTGATGATCCGCCTCTCTGACAGTAAGGGTATCACATTGATCTGATGACCCGCCTCTCTGACAGTAGGGGTATCACATTGATCTGATGACCCGCCTCTCTGACAGTAAGGGTATCACATTGACCTGATGACCCGCCTCTCTGACAGTAAGGGATCACATTGACCTGATGATCCGCCTCTCTGACAGTAAGGGTATCACATTGATCTGATGACCCGCCTCTCTGACAGTAAGGGTATCACATTGATCTGATGACCAGCCTCTCTGACAGTAGGGGTATCACATTGATCTGATGACCCGCCTCTCTTACAGTAAGGGTATCACATTGATCTGATGACCCGCCTCTCTGACAGTAAGGGATCACATTGACCTGATGATCCGCCTCTCTGACAGTAAGGGTATTACATTGATCTGATGACCCGCCTCTCTGACAGTAAGGGTATCACATTGACCTGATGACCCGCATCTCTGACAGTAAGGGTATCACATTGATCTGATGACCCGCCTCTCTGACAGTAAGGGATCACATTGACCTGATGACCCGCATCTCTGACAGTAAGGGTATCACATTGATCTGATGACCCGCCTCTCTGACAGTAATGGATCACATTGACCTGATGATCCGCCTCTCTGACAGTAAGGGTACTACATTGATCTGATGACCCGCCTCTCTGACAGTAAGGGTATCACATTGACCTGATGACCCGCCTATCTGACAGTAAGGGTATCACATTGACCTGATGACCCGCCTCTCTGACAGTAAGGGTATCACATTGACCTGATGACCCGCATCTCTGACAGTAAGGGTATCACATTGACCCGATGACCCGCCTCTCTGACAGTAAGGGTATCACATTGATCACACCGTCGTGGGAAATCCGTGGCGAGTCTGACATTACACTTGGAACGACTCCTGGGATGGGTGCGGCACTGTAATCGGACGCCGCGGTTTAGCCGCGCGGTTCGGGTCGGCTCGGCTTGGTATCAGGCCGGCTCGGGCCGGGGACAGCTCCGGTCTTGTTTCTGGCCTGCTCTTGTTTCGGACACCACCCGACACTGACAGGGTCGGGACCACCCGACACTGACAGGGTCGGGACCACCCGACACTGACAGGGTCGGGACCACCCGACACTGACAGGGTCGGGACCACCCGACACTGACAGGGTCGGGACCACCCGACACTGACAGGGTCGGGACCACCCGACACTGGCAGGGTCGGGACCACCCGACACTGACAGGGTCGGGACCACCCGACACTGACAGGGTCGGGACCACCCGACACTGACAGGGTCGGGACCACCCGACACTGACAGGGTCGGGACCACCCGACACTGACAGGGTCGGGACCACCCGACACTGACAGGGTCGGGACCACCCGACACTGACAGGGTCGGGACCACCCGACACTGACAGGGTCGGGACCACCCGACACTGACAGGATCGGGACCACCCGACACTGACAGGGTCGGGACCACCCGACACTGACAGGGTCGGGACCACCCGACACTGGCAGGGTCGGGACCACCCGACACTGACAGGGTCGGGACCACCCGACACTGACAGGGTCGGGACCACCCGACACTGGCAGGGTCGGGACCACCCGACACTGACAGGGTCGGGACCACCCGACACTGACAGGGTCGGGACCACCCGACACTGACAGGGTCGGGTTTCGGCACCGTGGCAGTTGACAGGCCGGGGGGGAAGCTGTGCAACTTTGGCTGACACTGATATCGGGTGTAGCCGAACCTTACAAATGGTAGACAAGCTTTGTCAAATAAATTAAAGCACGGGCATTTTGGCGCGCAAAACATATGCAAATCTGACGAAGCGCAATTGTCCCCAATTTCAATGATTATTTAAAAAATGGTACATGAAATGTAAAAAAAAAATATCGGAAGATACCAGTGGCAATGCAAAATAGCATAGGTCGGTCCAGGCCGGTGTACGGGTCCTGGTAGCTTTCGAACGTAAATGCGCGAGGAGGGTGCATCCGAAACTGTAAGATCCCATTAAGTAAGCGAATACATCATGAGCATCTCTTATGGTTATTTCAGAGTCATCTGCAGCTGATTTCGGAAGAAATATGCACAAGTATCCACATCAGTCATCACATCCGGCGACGTCACTGCGACTTCTCGGCGCTGCGTGACTCCGGACTCGACCAGAGTGACCCGTGACCATTGTATGACTGGAGTGACTCGTCACTATTCTGTGACTGCAGAGCCGCTCGCTGCGGGTCCGGTCGGCTCAGCTCTTCCTTCACCTGTGGAGTGAAGCTGCGCTCGGGCCATGTGGGGTGTGGCCGGCATCTCCCCAGCCGCTGGGTAGGCCTAGCGTCTCCCTACCTACCACCCATATAGAGGTGCGGACTGAGGCAGCCGACAGCCGGCAATACCCAGTACCCATGGTCACAGTTTAGCTGCAGTGTGGCTGCAGTGTGGCTACAGTGTGGCTGCAGTGTGGCTGCAGTGTGGCTGCAATGTGGCTGCAGTGTGGTTACAGTGTGGGTACAGTGTGGGTACAGTGTGGCTGCAATGTGGCTGCAGTGTGGCTGCAGTGTGGTTACAGTGTGGTTAGAGTGTGGCTGCAGTGTGGGTACAGTGTGGCTGCAATGTGGCTGCAGTGTGGTTACAGTGTGGTTACAGTGTGGGTACAGTGTGGCTGCAGTGTGGCTACAGTGTGACTGCAGTGTGGTTACAGTGTGGTTAGAGTGTGGCTGCAGTGTGGGTACAGTGTGGGGACAATGTGGCTGCAGTGTGGCTGCAGTGTGGCTGCAGTGTGGCTGCAGTGTGGCTGCAGTGTGGCTGCAGTGTGGCTGCAGTATGGCTACAGTGTGGCTGCAGTGTGGGTATAGTGTGGCTACAGTATGGCTACAGTGTGGCTGCAGTGTGGCTGCAGTGTGGCTGCAGTGTGGCTGCAGTGTGGCTGCAGTGTGGCTGCAGTGTGGCTGCAGTGTGGGTACAGTGTGGGTACAGTGTGGCTGCAGTGTGGGTACAGTGTGGCTGCAGTGTGGCTGCAGTGTGGCTGCAGTGTGGGTACAGTGTGGGTACAGTGTGGGTACAGTGTGGGTACAGTGTGGGTACAGTGTGGCTGCAGTGTGGCTGCAGTGTGGTTGCAGTGTGGCTGCAGTGTGGCTGCAGTGTGGGTACAGTGTGGGTACAGTGTGGGTACAGTATGGGTACAGTGTGGCTGCAGTGTGGTTACAGCGTGGCTACAGTGTGGCTGCAGTGTGGGTACAGTGTGGCTGCAGTGTGGCTACAGTGTGGCTACAGTGTGACTGCAGTATGGCTGCAGTGTGGCTGCAGTGTGGTTACAGTGTGGTTAGAGTGTGGCTACAGTGTGGGTACAGTGTGGCTGCAGTGTGGGTACAGTGTGGCTACAGTATGGCTACAGTGTGGCTACAGTATGGCTACAGTGTGGCTGCAGTGTGGCTGCAGTGTGGCTGCAGTGTGGGTACAGTGTGGCTGCAGTGTGGGTACAGTGTGGGTACAGTGTGGGTACAATATGGGTACAGTGTGGCTGCAGTGTGGTTACAGCGTGGCTACAGTGTGGCTGCAGTGTGGGTACAGTGTGGCTGCAGTGTGGCTGCAGTGTGGCTACAGTGTGACTGCAGTATGGCTGCAGTGTGGCTGCAGTGTGGTTACAGTGTGGTTAGAGTGTGGCTACAGTGTTGGTACAGTGTGGCTGCAGTGTGGCTGCAGTGTGGCTGCAGTGTGGCTACAGTGTGACTGCAGTATGGCTGCAGTGTGGCTGCAGTGTGGTTACAGTGTGGTTAGAGTGTGGCTGCAGTGTGGGTACAGTGTGGCTGCAGTGTGGCTGCAGTGTGGTTACAGTGTGGTTAGAGTGTGGCTGCAGTGTGGGTACAGTGTGGCTGCAATGTGGCTGCAGTGTGGGTACAGCGTGGCTGCAGTGTGGCTACAGTGTGGCTGCAGTGTGGCTGCAGTGTGGCTGGAGTGTGGTTACAGTGTGGTTACAGTGTGGGTACAGTGTGGGTACAGTGTGGCTGCAGTGTGGGTACAGTGTGGCTACAGTAGGGCTACAGTGTGGCTGCAGTATGGCTACAGTGTGGCTTCCGTGTATCTACAGTATGGGTACAGTGTAGCTACAGTATGGGTACAGTGTAGCTACAGTATGGCTGCCGTGTATCTACAGTATGGGTACTGTGTAGCTACAGTATGGGTACAGTGTAGCTACAGTATGGCTGCCGTGTATCTACAGTATGGGTACAGTGTAGCTACAGCATGGCTGCCGTGTAGCTGCAATGTAGCTGCAGTGTGGATGTGATGTGGCTGCAGTGTGGATGTGATGTGGCTGCAGGTGCCGACTTGGGTCAGCACCTCATCAGCGTCGCACTGGGAACGGCAGAAGGAACTGCAGACGCAGCAAACGCAGACGCAGACGCAGACGCAGACGCAGACGCAGACGCAGACGCAGACGCAGACGCGGACGCAGACGCAGACGCAGACGCAGACGCAGACGCGGACGCAGACGCAGACGCAGACGCAGACGCAGACGCAGACGCAGACGCAGACGCAGCAGACGCAGACGCAGACGCAGCAGACACAGACGCAGACGCAGACGCAGCAGACGCAGCAGACGCAGCAGACGCAGACGCAGCAGACGCAGACGCAGACGCAGACGCAGACGCAGACGCAGACGCAGACGCAGCAGACACAGACGCAGACGCAGACGCAGCAGACGCAGACGCAGACGCAGCAGACACAGACGCAGCAGACGCAGACGCAGCAGACGCAGCAGACGCAGACGCAGCAGACGCAGCAGACGCAGACGCAGCAGACGCAGCCTGTGACCGCTGCTGACGATAGACTGCAGATGCTTCCTCTTCCTCCTCCTCCTCCCTTTCTGACCCTCCTCCTCCTCCTCCTCGTCCTCCCTTTCTGTCCCTCATCCTCCGCCTCCTCCCGTCTTCTTCATCTTCCTCATCCTCCTCATCCTCCTCATCCTCCTCATCCTCCTCATCCTCCTCATCCCCTCCTCCCCCTCCGGTACAGACAACAGACGAGTATCGCCTCGCCTGGTGTCGACCCTAGTCGACTGTTGTCGGCAGTATCGGCCCTGCTGAAGTACGCGTGCGGCGGCCGGTGAACGCTCTCGAGCGTCGCTCTGGAGCGCTAATGTGGCGTGTCGTATGTGTAGACTGGTGAGTGGGTCGGTGGCGTGCCAGAGACCCCAGGGGACGCCATCGACGGCGGCGACGCGGCGCTACACAGACGCAAGCACACCCACTCAATGTTCCCCGCTCCTCGCCGTGTTGACTGCTCTAGTGCCTTGATGGAAGCAGACGCCAACTGAGAACCCATGCACTTCGCCAGTGAGCTCCGGTACGAAATGTGTAAACAATGTGGTGTATTCTAGAACGAAAGGAGTGGTGCATTAAGGACATAGTGTGGCTGATGTTCGTATGTCTACACTTGCAACACTTTGGTGTAAATACATTTAATTTTATTGTTTTTGTTAATGTATTTGCATTGCTGGTCACCCGGCTGTATGAACTATCACGATGATCTTGGACTCGACACCATCGTCGTCGATCCCAAATGTTTCTGAGCTCAAATGTTGAAAATCCCCGACACGTTAAGAAACGCCCCAAAGACAAACAAGTTACACAGCAACAGTTACGGGAGTAACAACAGGGAATACATGCATTCCTGCAATAATACATTCATTTGGAATTTAATTTGGTTAGAATTTACTTGTGTATGGTCGGAGTGAATTTTAGGCTGCTGAGTATCTGTATTGTGCGTGAGCACCGAGTGACCAGTCAGCTGGGTGGGAGGGGGGGGGGGGGGGGGGGTAACCGACCGCTGCACTGGGAGGGGCAGCCAGCAGCCGCATAAACAGGGCTGTTTACCAATAGGGGCAGGCAGATACTGCACGACCACTGGCGGAGTAAAAAGGAGTGAAGGTGAATGAAACAGCAATGTAGCTTGTAGAATGTTAATATTTATTTTACATAAGAATGGTACCGATCGCTTCGGTGCATCATGACATATACAGTGGTGACTAATCAAAGGGATCGGCCGCACAACCAGAAAGCACATTTTAGGAGGGGGCACAGCTGTTGGGATCGTCATCTCTAGTCCAAAAGGGGCCTCATTTCCGATACAAATGGGTGCACGACTACAGGGGCGACGCCAGCGCTCGCAGGAGCGCCCCCCCCCCCCCTCCCCCCTCCCCCTGCGAGGTATGCAGGGGCGCCGACTGCACAGTCAACGCATTATACCGCCCCCGGAAGGTATCTCGTCGCCCTCGGAAGGCATCATGCCGCCCTCGGAAGGCATCATGCCGCCCTCGGAAGGCATTATGCCGCCCTCGGAAGACATCTTGCCGCCTTCGAAAGGCACCATGCCGTCCTTGGAAGTTGGAAGGCAACTTGCCGCCACCAGAGTGCATTATGCCGCCCTCAGAAGACGTCTTGCTGCCCTCGGAAGGTCTCGGAAGACATCTTGCCGCCCTCGGAAGGCATCATGCTGCCATCAGAATGCATTATGCCGCCCTTGGAAGGTATCATGCCGCCCTAGGAAGGTATGTTGCCGCCGTCGCACCTGTTATGAAGGGCGCGCCACATTTTGAGAGAGGGGCGCACATGAACTTGGGACCTCTTTGGCATTGGGACGCACACACATATGATGGCGGCAGTGGCGTGCGCAGACATTCACAAAGGACCAGGTCATTGCCTTGAGGGGCGCCACCCGATCGACGAGGGCGCCACCAATATTGACGCAAATTTTGCAAGGGGTTACCACCCGACCCTCCTTCCGCACCGTGCGGAAGGAGCCCCCCCCCCCCCCCCCCCCCCTCCCTCCGTCACTAGCCGGAGGGGCGCCGTGACTGGCCAGAGTCGCCGTCACTGGCGGGAGAGGCGCCGCCACTGTCCGGTGGGGCACCGTCACTGGTCGGAGGGGCGCCGTCACTCGCCGGAGGAACGCGACCACTGACCGGAGGGGCGCCGTCACTCGCCGGAGGGTCGCGGTTACTGGCGGGAGAGGTGCTGTCACTGGTCGGAGGGGCGCCGGCACTCGCCGGAGGAACGCGACCACTGACCGGAGGGGCGCCGTCACTGGCCGGAGGGGCGCCGTCACTGGTCGGAGGGGCGCCGTCACTCGCCGGAGGGGCGTGGTCACTGGCCGGAGGCGGTCACTAGTCGGAGGGGCGCCGTCACTCGTCGGAGGGGCGCGGTCGCTGACCGAAGGGGCGCCGTCACTGGTCAGAGGGGCGCCTTCACTGGCCTGAGGGGCGCCGTCACTGGTCGGAGGGGCGCCGTCGCTGGCCGGAGGGGCGCCGTCACTCGCCGGAGGAACGCGGTCACTGACCGGAGGGGCGCCGTCACTGACCGGAGGGGCGCCGTCACTGGCCGGAGGGGCGCCGTCACTGGTCGGAGGGGCGCCGTCACTCGCCGGAGGGGCGTGGTCACTGGCCGAAGTCAGTCACTAGTCGGAGGGGCGTCGTCACTGTCCGGTGGGGCGCCGTCACTGGTCGGATGGGCGCCGTCACTCGTCGGAGGGGCTCGGTCGCTGACCGGAGGGGCGCCGTCACTGGTCAGAGGGGCGCCTTCACTGGCCGGAGGGGCGCCGTCACTGGTCGGAGGGGCGCCGTCGCTGGCCGGAGGGGCACCGTCATTGGCCAGGGGCGCCGTCACGGGCCGGAGAGGGGCAGTCACTAGTCCGAGGGGCGCCGTCACTCGCCGGAGGGGCGCCGTCACTGTCCGGTGGGGCACCGTCACTGGTCGGAGGGGCGCCGTCACTCGCCGGAGGGTCGCGGTCGCTGACCGGATGAGCGCCGTCACTGGCCGGAGGGGCGCCGTCACTGGCCGGAGGGGCGCTGTCACGGGCCGCAGAGGCGCCTTTTACGGCAGGGGGCGCCCTCACTGGCCGGGGGAGCGTCCTCACTGGCCGAAGTGGCGCCGTCACTGGCCGGAGGGGCGCCATCACTGATCGGAGGGTCGCCAGCTTTGCATGGGCACCTCGGGTCCAGAGGACCAGGTCATGCCCTGAATGACCGTATACTCGGTACACCACTGGCTGGCGGACATTTTTTAGTGGCTTTTTGGTTTTTCCTCTTTTTTCTCTTTTTCTCTTTTTTTTTAGAGGGCGCCTCCGGCGCCCTCTCAAAACCCAGAACACTCACTTTTTGAGGGGGCGCCTTCGGCGCCCGCTCAAAAGTAGGGGGGGGGTCCGGGGCACCCGGACCCCCGGTAGCGTGCCCCTGGGTTCTAATGAGGTGATCTCGAGAGTATATCTGGGGTATCACAGTAAAGGGCATCATAACGTATCTAGACGGCATTTTAAGGGAATCAAAAACTTACAGTTGATGCCCTCATGATGCCCCCAATGAAGTAAGGGAGTATTTCAGGAGAATACATAGCATATAGTTTCATAAAGGTATCACTGGCTGTGATCAGGGTATCAGGGGTATCAATTTGTTTTTTAGTGTACCATGTGAAATTAACTATGGCTGTTATTTGTTATTTATTACTTCCCAGAATGTTCACCCGCGCCCCGCCGCGCTGGGCCTCTGAATTGTCCACGCCCTGCTGGGGTGTGTTGAACACACTTCTCGAACTCGGCTCTGATGGGAAAAGGAAAAACAAAACGGAAATAGTTCAAGGACAGGTCGTGATTATGTCGCACCAAGTCCATAAACGAACTTGCAGAACCAACTTCAGTTATGCATATCTCTAGAAATTGCGAAAATACAGAAATGATATTCATTTCATTATACCGGTTCGGCGAAGGTAAAAAGGTCGATTTTTTAATGGAAAACTCGTCAATTTGTCGCATCATAAGTCGGTTAAAAGTATAATCAATGGCATGCAATCAACTTTGACTTATTTCGACTCACTTGAAAATGATCCGACTCACAGTCGATTGAAAACCTCAACTCAATGCAGTGAATATAACAATCCCTCATTTGTTGTCGAGTTATCCTGATTCACACGAGTTTAGTCTGTTTAAGACAAAACTAACTCATTATCTCATGGAGTCATGGGCGTCGCCACCACTACGGACAGTACGAACAGTGTCCGTACAAGTTGGCGAACCTCCAAAAACTTGTACGGACTGTCCGTACAAGTTTGCGGAACCATTTGAAGGTGCAGAAATAGAAATATCGATACCTGAAATGTTTATATTATAATTATCTTCAGATGGATTATTTGTGACGAATCGTGACGAATTGCCACTATTCATGGAATTTATTGCTCAGCGGAAAAAAAATATATTATTGTCCCCTCCCCAACTTGAACGCACAAATGGCCAGTTGGAATGAAATGCTAATGTTTTTCGTCTGGAGTTCGGAATATGAGTATGTGCGAAAATGGCAAGAGGCATTGACATTTTGCCCTTGTCATTGCTAAAACGATTAGCCGTTTAGTGAGCGGTGCTTGATGTGAAAGCGGGTACTGAAAGTTTGGGGACGATATTGGCGGTAGTTTACGAGATATTGCGAAATACGCGAGGGAGCAAAACAAAATACTCTCGTGTTAGTCACTAGTCCAGTAACATAAATGGTCGGACCGTAATTTTACTGAACTGTATTTGGCTTCCTCCTGGCGCTGACAACGCAGATGCACGCGCGTTTTATTTTACAGGGCTCCAAGCACAGTGTATTATGCATATTGCCTAACCTGCGCCGTGCTGGGGAGGGGGGCGTTTTAACCCTCGTCCTACGGGGGGCCTGACAGTCCCCCCCCAGGGGTTTTTCTTGAATATTTATTTACACATCCGGCGCATCTTGCTGAAACTTTCGGTAGCTGAGTTTACAACAATTATACGTATGCTGTACAAATTTAATTGAAATTGGTTAAGTAGTTTGGGAGACAATATGTTTTGATGACGTCATGTTGGTGGAAAAGCGATAAATATTTGAAAAATGGTAGAAAAAAGAGTTTTAAAGTAAATTGCAAACCCAATTCACCAAAGATACAAAATGGCATTCTCTTTAAAATGACAATCTCGGATTTGCAAAACTTTGGGTTTTTGACCCCTAAAATAAAATAATAAAAATTGGGGGGGAAAAATCCCCACAAAATACAAATTTTCAAAGATGTTAAAAAAACGGAATATATGTAAGAGAACTGAGTATGGACAATACCCATACCAAATTTCAAAGCAATATCTTCATTTTTGACTGAGTGATGGCTCTCTAAGTGTAAGAAACTGATGACGTCATTTTTTCCATTTTTTTTGACAAGATACGAACAAATAATTACCTTTTCTGTATTTCTGAGCCAAAACTGGTCTAGGAACATGCCGTTTTATTTACATTTATCAATTTCTAATTTTGAGGTTTTCTGAAGAGCAAAATCGCTGTTCTGGACGTGGTAAATCCGAGGTCATTCACTTGATCTGGAAGGTCACCCGTTGACCTGAAACCTACAAATCGCATACTGTTAGATTCCTCTAATGACAGGCAACATGCTGGTTCTTACCGCATTTCTCTAAGTTGCTTGGTGTGGAAGTTAACAGGGGGGCCTGTCAGGCCTCCCCCTGTATGGTGAAGGTGAAAAAGCTCCCGTAGGGCGAGGAGAAATATTTGAAATTTTAGGAAATGCAAGGATCAAACGGGAGAGCTGGAGAAGTGCTAGCTAGAGACGTGTGACTGATAACAGTGTTTATCACGTCGAGATGCGTCTCCCCATATTCAACATGACCAGCCTGGGTCACCAAATGACCTTGACCTGAGGTCATATTTTGAACTTGACTGGATCTGGTCACGATAAGTATAGTTCGGATCGTCTTGACGAGACAAACACGATGGCGTTCAAATTATTGCCCTAACTTTATTAGAAGAAAAAAAAGTTATGCACGAACAACTTTTGGGAAGAAAATGGCAACATGACCTTTGGTTACCTCTGGAGCCTAAAATATTAACCTTATATACAATTTAAGGACACCTAACCGATAACGTTTTTCCAAGAGTGTTTCTGTGTTTCAATTGTGTTTCTTTGTTTGTTCCAAGCTATCAAAGTTCCCGAGATATTTAGGGTGTTTCTGGAGCGAAGTCCTAAACTTGGAAATTTTTACCTTTGATTACCTCTGGTTACCTCAATATTAATCTCAGCGAAAATGTCACAGGCCTAGAAACAAGGGGGCCGGGAGACTATGGACGCCCCACTTCTCGGATATTTTGTTAAAAAAACATGTGGCTAAATTATCCACCTCCCCCCCCCCCCCCCCAAAAAAAAAAATCGATAACATAGACAAGTATTTTCATATAGCTTGCGAAAGTGGCGCAAAATTCGGAAATGGCGCATGCCGTTATGATATTGTGTGCTTCAGGGGAGCAATCTGGGACAGTGGTAAGACATTTGCTTTCTGTGCCGCGGACCGGGGTTCAAATCCCTCGACGGGCCTCTGAAAAATTCGTCCCGGGCCCCATATCCCTTGAAACAGGGTGAGAGTTCCAGTTAGCGCTTTTGTCGCTGGAGTATGGTGCTTGGTCCACTACATTGTGTGCTTCCAAAGAAGAATAGAAGTGAGCTGCAAAAAGCTAGGAACATGGTTGAAATAATTATTTATAAAATTAGTAAGTACAAATGTAATTATTTATATCAGCATTGCTTGTGTACAACTATAATAATATTGTCAGTGGCGAAGGGTTCGCTCGCTGGTCCAGCAACGCTGCTTTTATCACATGTTTACATATGAAGCTTCTCGACACCGCGCTACGTTTTTTTATAACCAACGCTGAATGATGGGACAAACAGCTATTATATTCAGCAGGGGAGTCCTTACAACCAGAGTATGCAGTACCGAAGTGATTTCTCGACATGACCTTCAAAACTGATATCTCAGCGCTAAAAATCCCATTATGAAAGCGACTGGTTTCCTTTAAACATTGTATTGCGTATTGACACCCCTACAAAAGATCACGTCCATCCCCCCCCCCCCCCCCCCCCTCTCCTCCCCACCCCACCCCGCCCGAGAGGTTCGATGTCATGGTGTGTCCGCACAAGTTTGGAAACTGTGGCGACGCCACTGCATGGAGTGGAATGATGATAGGAGCGAGTTTCAGCACGATATGGCACCGAGTTGTCCACCGATCACTGACCGATGCGTTACTGATACTATGGTTTGTGTTGACGATTGGCTTTATTGTATCTGTAGTGTCGTCAGCACTGAGCTGCTACGGCAATATGTCATCCTTTCTTCGACATCGGATCTCGGACGCCTACCAGCCAGCCTGCTCCAGCCCTCCACCGCTTCCGGGTGCGGAACCCTGACCACGTGCGTGTGGCAGGGTTGTAGACCCTTAGATAGGTAGACTTTATATATTTTTAAGTAGGTAGTTTCATTAGACACAATTTTGTATTGGCAATAGGCCTCCTCCACGGTTTAGGTCCCCTCCACTTTTGGCAGTTAATTTGCAGTTGCCAACACGTTCTGTCGTGTGTGGCAAGTTACAGTAAACAGTTAGCCCCTATCCTCATCCTCTGAGCCACGACGATGGCTACCCCCCGGAACCCCCCCCCCCCCCCCCCCCCCGACCCGCCCGACCCCCCTCTGGGGTCCTCCGGCGCGCGACCGCGTGCCCCCCTGGACGGTCCCCCTCCCAGCCCCCTTCAGGGGCCCCGACCGCCCCGTCCAGGGGCCAGGCTACCGCTTAGCGACGATCCCCCCAGCGGCCCGGCGTTCCTCCTAATGAAGAGGCTCGACGCTGTGCCGTTCCGGTCCATGAACCCCTTCGCCATAAGGCGGGGGATTCATGCGGTCTGTGGTGGGGACGTGGCTACGGCAAAGTCCATCCGCTCTGGCGCTCTGCTCCTGCAGACGCTAACCGGACAGCAGAACGAGGCGCTGCTGATGCTGAAATCCTTCGCTGGTGTAGCGGTGAAGGTTGAGGTCTCTCTCCACCTGAACTCGGTGGAGGGCCTCATTTGGTGCCCCAAGGTGGCAACCCTCTCAGACGAGGACATCCTCTGGGAGCTGGAAACCCAGGGGGTGGTGGAAGTGGTGAGGCTCAAGTCGCAGAGACGAGAGCAGCCCAATCCTCTCCTTAGACTGCGGTTTAAAGGCCTTGAGCTGCCGAGCCGCGTCTATTGCGGTTACATCAAGGTCGATGTAACCAGGTGGATCCGGCCTCCCCGGCAGTGCCGCAAGTGCTGGCAGTTCGGCCACACGATGGCCAGCTGCCACTCACGCTACCACACCTGTGGCAAGTGTGCGAGGCAGCACGACACGGATGACTGCACCGCCGCAGCGAAGTGCTGCGTCGGCTGCGGCGACGCCCACCCAGCCTGGTTCCGGCACTGTCCGGTCCAGGTGGCGTTTGTGGAAGCGGAGCGGGTCCATAACGGAGCCGGTTACGCGCCATCCCTGTCCCCAGCTCAGTCCCCCACCGCGTGGCCGCCGCTGCCCACCGCAGCCCCAGCCAGCCAGACCCCCGGTGCTCGCCCTCTGCTCCCTCTGCAGACGGAGTCGCAGCCCCGAGCCCCGAAGAAGGGCTACCCGCCAATGAAAGAGCTGCCCCGCCCAACCCGCCCAACCCCAGCCGAGTCCACCCCAGCTCCCTCTCCCTCCTTCGGGTCACCCTCCCTCCGCCGGGAGTCCCGTTCCACGGAGGAACCCTCCCCACCCTCCTCGTCAGACGACGAAACACTCATGCGGACCGCCTCTCTGAAGGCCGCCCGCTCCCACTCACAGCATCAGCACTTCCGCTCCAACTCCCCACCCTCCCGCCCCTCCTCCCACCCCCCTCCCCGGGTCACTGAGGAGAGCCCGACCCCCTCCCCGCCACCCCGGTCACGGTCGAGCCGCCCCCGCTCCCGCCGACCTAGGCACACCCGAGCGACCGCAGGGCGCGGTCCGGACAGCAGCTACTAATGAACAATAACCACTCAGAATTCGTCCTCCAATGGAATGTTAGATCTTTAATATCCCATTGGGGGCAATTCAAACATTATGTCTTAAATAATAATCCGTCAGTAGCCGCTGTTCAGGAAACCCATTTTATTGACGCCGCCTTTAATAACTTTACTTTTAAAATCCCCGGCTATAGCCTTTATACAAATAACGTAAATGCATCACCGCGCCGAGGCGGCTCGGCTTTGCCTATTTCAAACCAACTTTTGCATCACCAAATCGACCTTCAAACAACCTTAGACGCAGTCGGCGTTAATATTAAAATCGCTCAGCTAGAACTAACTCTTATCTCTATTTATTTCCGTCCTACTGAGGACATAGACATTGATTCTTTTTCTCAGCTTATTACAAATATTAACACCCCATGTCTGATTATGGGCGATATCAACGCGCATAGTCGGGCGTGGGGATGCCTCCGGAACTCTCGCCGAGGCCAAATTATGCTGGACCTACTGGACCGACATAATTTGGTCTTCCTTAACGATCAATCACCCACACACATACACCACTCAGGAGGCGAGGTGACTTACAGCGCCATTGATCTCGCCTTCGCCACACCACGCATCGCGACACTTTTTACATTTAACGCACAAGCTGACCCTCTTTTTAGCGATCATTTCCCAATTCACTTAGAACTACAAGTCCCTTCAGGACAGACAAATGTTTACTCCTTGCCTAGATGGAACCTTCGCAAAGCAGACTGGTCCTCCTTTCAAAAACACATTGACATTAATCATCCCGCAGACTCACAGACCGACATTAACACATTCTTAAACACTATTCTCGCATCAGCACATCAGCACATTCCACACACACGCACCCACACACAACACCACCCGAGGCAGCGTACTGCCCCGTGGTGGAACACAGAATGCCAGAGAGCTGTTGCCCTCCGGAAAAGAGCATTTCGGAAATTTCAAGCTTGTATTACTGCAGAAAACGAACACGAAGTACGGAAAACTCGCTCTTTGACTGAAACAATCATTGACAAAGCAAAAAAAGAATCTTGGCAGGAATTCTCATCTACCTTTAATCGATTTACCTCCCTCTCAAAAATTTGGACATTAATTAGATCGTTTTCAAATAAAAGACCACCGTCATACAAAATCCCACACTTACAAATACACAACACATCTTACACGCTTCCCCTAGAGGTGGCAACACAATTTGCACAACACTACGCTAACATATCATCACCACACCAATGTACACCAACTTTTACTAACCAACTTAACGATCAATTTCAATCTATTAGCTTTGACTCTAATAACGTAGAAATCTACAACTCTATTTTTACCAACTCAGAGTTAACGTACGCTATTGGTAAATGTGGTAAAACTTCTGTAGGGACTCGCCACTCGCCAGATCAAATTGACTACTCCTTCTTTAAAAACTTGACAGAGACTGGTCTCACCAACTTACTAACAGCCTTCAATACCATGTGGTTTGATGGCACTTTCCCTGAATCTTGGCATAATAGTACGCTAATTCCTATACTTAAACCTCGCAAACCTAAATCTTCTCCCGCTAGCTATCGCCCTATTTCTCTAACTAGTTGTGCATGTAAACTATTCGAACGCATGGTTAATGGACGCATCAGGACATACATTGAATCAAATAATTGACTTACCCCACACCAAAGTGGTTTTCGACCTGGTCGCTCCACTGCGGACAATTTAGTTGGTCTTATCGACTCTGTCCAGCGCGGCTTTCGAGGGAGAGAGGTCACAGTTGCCCTCTTTCTTGATTTGAGAGCTGCGTTTGACAGAGTCAACAAAACCGCACTTCTAGTCCATAAGGCCGGAATTCGAGGTCGACTCGCCAAATTTATCAAAAACTTTTTAGAAAATAGAACTTTTAATGTAAGGTGTGGCAACACATATTCTCCAAATCAAAATCAGGACCACGGTGTCCCACAGGGATCGGTCCTCTCCCCGACCCTATTTTTAATTATGATTAACGACATTTACAGTAATATTAACAAGATCGACAAAGGTCTCAAATTTTCAATGTACGCTGATGACCTGACGGTGTGGTTCTCGCACCCGAGTGTCGATCAAGCCAGCAAAATGTTACAACTAGTACTCATTGATATAAAGGTATGGTGCGACCAATGGGGTCTGGAAATTTCTCAAAGTAAATCTGCATCTCTAATTTTTTCAAAGAAACCCGCATATGTGGAACCCTACATTCCATTAAAATATAACAATCAAATTATCCCTTTCGTCAAATCATTCAAGTATCTGGGAATAACGCTAGACACACGTCTCTCGTTCATCCCACACTTCAATGATTTAGTGCAGAGATGTACGCGACGAATTAATATTATGAAGTCATTGGCTGGTCGAGAGTGGGGCGCAGATCGTGCCACTCTCCTCCAACTATATACTTCCCTGATACGCCCAGTACTGGACTATAACGCATTCTTATTTGATGACATATGTTCCAAACAAATAAAAAAAATTGCAAACTGTCCAAAACGCTGCCTTGCGCATCGTGACTGTGGAGCCTGCCGCACCACCAACATCACAAACTTACACATCGACACAAACATTCTGCCGCCGACGCAAATACACATTACTTAGATTTTACGCCAGAGCAAGTTCACACCCGACACGCCCAACATTCCACATCTTAAATCACCCCGCACCCACAAGACGACAAACACTACTACAAAAACGACACCCACTTATCAGTCACAGAATCAGACAAACACTCACACTATTCAACATCGCCCACATCAACACAATCCCAACGCCACCACTCACATCTCACTGGCTTGACACAACACCAGACACACACCGCCTCTTCACACACAATAAAAACACAGTCACCGCTTTAGAGACACACACACACTCTTCCACGAAAACAAAACACAACACAACACGTACACATACATATACACAGACGGTTCACGGGGCGACGGCCGAACCGGTGGTGCATACTACACAAACACAGTTAGCAATAACTTTAGACTTCTCGACATAATAGCGTATACACAGCAGAATTGTCATCCATTTTATTAGCATTAATATATGTCAGAAAAGAAAAACTTAAGGAAGTAGTCATTTGCACAGACTCTTCCGCCTCGCTCTCTGCCATTTCCTTGATTAGTGACTGTAGAAATCCGATAGATTTAAAATTAGACAGCTAATTAAGTATTTTAACCGCAGAAACAGCAGTATTAAATTTCTCTGGATCCCAGGACACGCCGGTATCCCGGGAAACGAGGAAGCCGACAGACTAGCGAAATTGAGCCTAGAATTACCTTCAGAAAATCAATTACCAAGCCCTGTATCAGACGTTTTAAATTATATTAATTCTCAACTTAGCATATTGCGCCAGCGCGAGTGGGACGCTGCTCCGCATTTTCATTTTCATCCGATCAAGCCAAAAGTCCAACATTTTATATCTAGGCACCAGAATTGTAGAGAAAAGGAGGTGATATTGGCGCGCCTCCGTCTCGGTCATACAAAAATTACTCATTATTATATTATGGAGAATCTCCCGCCACCAAATTGCCAACATTGCCCAGGTTATCCGCGCTACACAATTAAGCACTTACTAATTACTTGCCCAGTACACAACGATAAACGACAGAACATTATTAATTATACACAACAAAATCGCATCACATTAAATCTTCAAACACTGTTAGGTGATAATTACCCTGAATTGATAGGTCTCCTCTTAGAATATCTCTACCAAACACGTTTAGCTAATCAAATATAACAGTTTTTCTTGGCCTAGCGCATTTTTGGCCCTCTGCGCAGGTTTTTCCCCTTTGCCTTAGACGCTGGGTTTTGTATTATTCAGGACTTTTCTCCCAGCTAAATACACCCCACAACCAGGTCTCGCCGAGGCGCCAGAGCCAGGGAGACTGGCAACAGTCTCCCGTTGTGGCAATGATGGCACCCCCACGGCTCCATCAACACTGACACTGTTCAAGTGTATGTAATAAAATATGTATGCATGCGTGTCTCGTGTTTTACTTATTTTTGACCTTGAACGAAATACTTAACGTAATGTTAGATATTATATTTACTCTGAACAACAAACTCTCCGGGTTCACATAAACCGGTTAACGTAATTCACTAACGTAAAATAGTCACCCTACTCCCTAGCTTGCCCAGGTTCACATAAACCGGTTAACGTAACTCTTTTCCTGGCAAATTGCCAGATGTCACTCCCCACCCGGAAAATGGCTATAGGCCGGTCCGGGAAAAAAAGCAATATGTCGCCCGGAGGCAAATTCCCGAAGTCTAATAACCATTCGCACTCCGAATTGGAGATGACTTCATAGCTGCTGGGCGAGTCCATTATACCACCGGGGGAGGTTGGCACCTCCCTGAATGGGATGCTGGGCCGCGACAATCAAGGCCCTATAAGCGACAATAATCGAAGCGATCGCTGTGTGTGATGCGCTTAGCCTCGGTGCGCACTATATGAAACATATAGTGTATTCTCGTTACGTCGCGGTCGTCAGGCAGAAGTGCATTTAATCTCCGTTTACATGTCAGATCGGTAGGCAACAGTACCTATATTCGGAGTCTGTATTATATTTATATTGCTTTGTTTATACTTGAAAACAGGCGGTCGACCAAAATAGTAGTGTTAGACAATTATTCCCTGAATATTTCGATAATACGTATTTATTTCGATCGCATACGTAATATTAGAAGGTAAGGCGTTGAATTTTAAATACGTAATTTCCACCCAGAGATTCCATGAAACGAGCACGGAGCACGTCAGTTCAGTTGACACGTGCGACAACTGTGTTTAGAAAGCGGAAAACGCGTTTATATTTCAAGCTCGGTTTTCTATTACCTGTCGAGGCTCGCCAATAGAAATTAATAGTAATTTTGAAAGACATGTATTTTTCGCCATCGCGACAGGAAGCAGCTGGCGACGCCGCAGTATCACGTCCAGATAAACCACTAAGCAATTTTCATCACCATCAATTTGCAATTATTTTAATTACGAATAGTCGCAAACAACTCATGTACCGTATCCAATTCAAAACAACTCAAACCGTCGGCAGTACTCCATAGCAAACAACAACGCGCAGCAACCAAAACGCTGGCGCTCAAAGTCTCCAGAACTCAAACGGAAACGACGATCCAACGTAAATCACAAACTCTCGTAACCTGCTCGGAGTGGTCAAATCGCCTAATGACTTCTATATACGGCCTTTCTCACAGGATCCAACACAAAAATAGCTTCCAGATCCTCCAGATTAACCAATGAGCATGCGCAATAGGTAGGGAGACTGTGACGTCACAGTGACGTCACATCCAAGTGAATTCGACCAATCAAATGAATTGGTGCGAATGGTTATTATACTTCGGGAATTTTCCGCCCGGAGCGCTCACCCTGCTCCAGCTGGCACAGAGGCGGCCTCGCCACAACTTTACAAGTGCCGCTCACCCTGCTCCAGCTGGCACAGAGGCGGCCTCGCCACAACTTTACAAGTGCCGCTCACCTCGCTCCAGCTGGCACAGAGGCGGCCTCGCCACAACTTTAAAAGTGCCGCTCACCCTGCTCCAGCTGGCATAGAGGCGGCCTCGCCACAACTTTAAAAGTGCCGCTCACCCTGCTCCAGCTGGCACAGAGGCGGCCTCGCCACAACTTTACAAGTGCCGCTCACCCCTGCTCCATCTGGCATAGAGGCGGCCTCGCCACAACTTTAAAAGTGCCGCTCACCCTGCTCCAGCTGGCATAGAGGCGGCCTCGCCACAACTTTAAAAGTGCCGCTCACCCTGCTCCAGCTGGCACAGAGGCGGCCTCGCCAAAACTTTAAAAGTGCCGCTCACCCTGCTCCATCTGGCATAGAGGCGGCCCTCGCCAAAACTTTACAAGTGCCGCTCACCCTGCTCCATCTGGCATAGAGGCGGCCTCGCCACAACTTTATAAGTGCCGCTCACCCTGCTCCAGCTGGCACAGAGGCGGCCTCGCCACAACTTTACAAGTACCCTCCGCTCCGCAAATATGAACGCTGCTAATCGATCTACTTCAGGAAGTCACTGAAAGCCAGCTCAATCGGAAAATCGTTCACCTTTCTCAAAGGTGGTACTTGACGAAAATTCACTATCACATCACTCCCGCATAAGGTGCCCCATTTGACATTGCGACCACGCTATGCAAATTGGTTAACGCCTTTAACAACAGTTTATGTCCGCCAGACAGCCGATAGGACTGTTACCCGGATACCGATGGGTTGCGAGCACGTCATTCGCTCATTAGTCGGGGGGCGTTTGGATGTCTTATTTGAGTAGAGCGGCGTGCGACCAGGCCAGGCAGTTGGAACGAAGGGTCGAAGGGAGGACAAGCTGAAATGGTGGGCATAGCTAAACTTGTCAAGTAAGGGGTAAAAGTTACTAAACTCAACTAAGACGTGTTACAAATAATATACAAACTATTTTTTTAGGTTGTCTGTTCGTTATATTTCATATATTTATACATTTTGTTCGCCCCTGTAGCTCAGTTGGGAGAGCGCTGGACTTCTGACCTCACCCGGTAGTGGCAGCCAGGGGGGTGACACCGCTTGAGCGCCGTATAGGTCGCCTCGTCGGTGCTCACAAAACGTGATTTGACGTCACAGGCGCAGAGCGCTGCACCAATCAAATTGCAAGATTTCAGCTAGCAATAGCGCAAGACAGTCTGTGGTGGCGTGTTGCGTGCGGGTTTCGATGGCTGACGTTCGTCAAATTACCAGCATCAGATATCACACTGCCAGTGTGACATTCCGAGGTGTCTCGATTTGCCACAAATTTTGCATACAGGGCCTCCTCGATGCGCTGATTCCGAAAATATGCCTCTATAGGTCGGTATTTTTTGTCGTTTACGAGTTACAGCCATGCGCTAGAGCGCGGTGCCGACGAAGGAGCCGGGCACCACCAGTGACGTCATCCGGCGGTCCGCCGAGTTAAAGGTTCAAATGGCTCGTGTTCTTACCTGGTTATAGGGCATTGGTGGCAGCCCGGGTTCAAGTCGCTTCGGCGCTCACTATTTGCTCCTAACTGGCATGGCCTGTGGCCGGTGGCAGCGGTCGCACTCAAGGTCAGATTACGTCAGAGGGTGGGGGCGGACCGTGTCAAGGTATGTCGGGCACGTAAAACTTCCGCTTATAAATTCTGCCGGACGCTAGGAATTGCTTGATCGGGGTGGTGTGGTCAGGGCCCTGCGCAACAAGCTATGCTTATCGCGGGGTCTGACCTCGGAAATCCATCCATTCAAAAACATTCGGACTAAATTTATAAAAACAATATATATTATATAATATATATATATATATATATATATATATATATATATATATATAATATATATATATATATATATATATAATATATATATATATAAATATATATATAGATAGATAGATAGTAGATAGATAGATAGATAGATAGATAGATAGATAGATAGATAGATAGATAGATAGATAGATAGATAGATAGATAGATAGATAGATAGAAGATAGATAGATAGATAGATAGATAGATAGATGATAGATAGATAGATAGATAGATAGATAGATAGATAGATAGATAGATAGATAGATAGATAGATAGATAGATAGATAGATAGATAGATAGATAGATAGATAGATAGATAGATAGATGATAGATAGGATAGATAGATAGATAGATAGATAGATAGATAGATAGATAGATAGATAGATAGATAGATAGATAGATAGATAGATAGATAGATAGATAGATAGATAGATAGATAGATAGATAGATAGATAGATAGATAGATAGATAGATAAGAGATAGATAGATAGATAGATAGATAGATAGATAGATAGATAGATAGATAGATAGATAGATAGATAGATAGATAGATAGATAGATAGATAGATAGATAGATAGATAGATAGATAGATAGATAGATAGATAGATAGATAGATAGATAGATAGATAGATAGATAGATAGATAGATAGATAGATAGATAGATAGATAGATAGATAGATAGATAGATAGATAGATAGATAGATAGATAGATAGATAGATAGATAGATAGATAGATAGATAGATAGATAGATAGATAGATAGATAGATAGATAGATAGATAGATAGATAGATAGATAGATAGATAGATAGATAGATAGATAGATAGATAGATAGATAGATAGATAGATAGAAGATAGATAGATAGATAGATAGATAGATAGATAGATAGATAGATAGATAGATAGATAGATAGATAGATAGATAGATAGATAGATAGATAGATAGATAGATAGATAGATAGATAGATAGATAGATAGATAGATAGATAGATAGATAGATAGATAGATAGATAG
>JAXIVJ010013803.1:0-36171 GCA_036785665.1 Chirona hameri
ATATATATATATATATATATATATATATATATATATATATATATATATATATATATATATATATATATATATATATATATATATATATATATATATATATATATATATATATATATATATATATATATATATATATATATATATATATATATATATATATATATATATATATATATATATATATATATATATATATATATATATATATATATATATATATATATATATATATATATATATATTGGTATACTTGGGCAGGTTATCTTCATTAACTCTACAGGAACTCCTGTCGGACACATCGAAATTTGAAAAGATCAAGGAAGACCCGACAGATGCGCTGAAGGCCAAAGTGAACCGTCTGAACACGAGCACAAACGCGGTGATAGGACAAATCCACTTCTCAAGAATCGTCGGAGAGTACGCACCGGGATATGCGCATGGGAATGTCAAAACCCACAAGCAGAACAACCCATTAAGACCTATCATACCTATCACAAGTTCGGACTCCTACATACAAGTTGGCCAAGAGATTGAATGACATCCTACAGCCGTATATTCCAACCGGCCACAGCCTCAAGTCCATCGATGAGTTTGTTGATCTTCTCAGAACGAACCGTCCAACCGGTATGTTAGCATCGATAGATGTCGAGAGCTTATTCACAAACGTGCCTGTACTGGAAACGATCCAGATTATCTTAGATAGGGTGTACGATAACCGAGACAGTGAGCTGCCCTCGTTACAGCTTCATATGGGCATATTGGAGAAGCTGTTGTTGGCTTGTACAACTTAGTCGCCATTTCGTGGCCCCGATGGGCAGTTGTATCGTCAGAAAGATGGGATAGCGATGGGGTTCCCGCTGGGACCGTTGTTTGCAAATTTTTACATGAGTGAGGTAGAGGCAAAAACACTAAGCGAAAAAAATATTGTCCCACATATCTATTGCAGATATGTGGACGATATATTTGTCGATATAAAAGACATAGATCAACTGCACGCACTAATTGAGCACTTACAGGCCAATTCAGTGCTGAGATTCACCTACGAACGCAACGTACAAAACAAACTACCCTTTTTAGACGTCATGGTCACCTCAGAACAGGACAAGTTTGTAACAACAGTACACAGGAAAACAACAGACGCGGGGCGATGCCTAAATGCCAACAGTGAGTGTCCGTCCAGATATAAGACCAGCGTCATACGAGCATTCATTAGGAGGGCGATACGTAACTGCTCGTCTTGGGAACTTTTGCATACAGAGTTTTGTAGGATTAAGCAGATTCTAGTGAATAACGGTTATTCCAATTCAGAGATTGAGAGGGAAATCAAGATGTACATCGATCGCGTAACAGCCAACTCAGCAAAATCTAGTCAGATAGGTCAAATGATTCATCTTTACTATAAAAACCACATGTCAACTGCTTACAAAGTAGATGAACGAGTAATTCGGAACATAATTCAGAACAATGTCGTTTGCATCAACGCAGCAGATCAATTACGGACGACTATTTATTACCAAAACCGAAAAACTAGTCAATTATTGATTCGAAACAGTCCGGCTTGTAGTGATGATTTGAAACGCACCAATGTAGTTTACCAATTTGCCTGTCCGCACGAAGATTGTAGGCTTCGTAACGTAAACTACATTGGGGTGACAACCACGTCGCTATCTAGACGACTGACGATGCATCTGAGGAATGGGGCACCACAGGATCACATGGCTCACCATCACAACGCCAAATTGACCCGTAAGCACCTGGTTGACAACACCTCCATCATCAAATCACAACCATGCGCAGCTCGCCTCCTCATCCACGAAGCTTTGTTGATCCGCGATCGCAACCCTCCTCTAAACAAGCAGTTAAATCCTGGATAACTCTACACTGAGCAAAATAAAAACACCCTCAGAGAGTTTTATAGAGTGTCAACACTCTTTCAAATACTCTTCATAGGGTCAGCTAACTCCGAAGTGGGAGTTTTCTTGTGACGATGACTCTTTCAAGAGAGTATTTTCCTCCGTGTCATGTTCAAAAGGGGGAGGCATAGGGGTGTCACAATTTTTACTCTTAAAAGAGTGTTTTCTTTTTGGGCTTAAAACCCTTCAGAACTCCCATTTAAGGGTCATCAAACCATTTAAAGGAGTTTTCGAACTCCTGATGACTCTTTAAAGGGTGTAACTCACCGCATCTTTTCAATCGAGGGAGTCATCTAGGGTGTCATAAGATATATTCCGAAAAGGGAGTGATTTTGCAAAGTGTCGACACCCTGTCAAATTCCTTTTTGAAGAGTCACTTCACCCTCGCAGAATCACTGAGGCAAATAAAAAACACCCTCATAATTTTTTTTGGAGTGGAGTGTCACTCTTTAAAACACTCTTCATGAGTCAACTGAGTGCGATAAGGGCAGAGTTTTTTTTTCTCGTGTAGATGACCACTGGCGGATCCAGAACTGGGGCTGCATGGTTGCGTTTCGGGGGGAGCTAATTTTAAAAAAGTTTCACAAAATTTGGAAACCTTATCGGGCTTTGCTGCCTTATGAGTAATTACGAGCGAGCGCGAAGCGCTCGCTCGTCCTTCCGTGGTATATGGGAAAAATCTGAATATGAGCGGCCCCCCGGCCCGGCCCGTGGCGACGCTATTGAGAAGCTCATATCTCTGCAACCACACGCCCGATTGACAAGCGGGCTTCTTTGCTGAGCAGCCCCATCCAACCTACCCTGTTTGAGACCAGTGGCGACTCATGTGGGTGATTACCACTGCGTGTGGCGCGTGCCGCGTGAGGGGTGTTGAAAAGTGTTTTCTCGCAAAAACTTCGCAACGGCTGGGCAGATTATGTGCAAATTTGATGTGTGGTTAGGGACCCTTCAGCCGCCAGTTTTCCACAAGTTAGGGGTGGGGTACCTCTGCACGTGCGCACGTGCACACCCCTATTATATATCTCATGAACGGCTGAGCCGATTGTGTTATAATTTGGTGTGTGGTTAGGGACCTCTCAGCCGCCGCCTTTCCACAAGTCAGGGGTGGGGTGCCTCTGCACGTGCGCACGTGCTCACCCCTATTCTATATCTCAGGAACGGCTGAGCCAATTGTGTTCAAATTTGGTGTGTGGTTAGGGACCCCTCAGCCGCCGCTTTCCACAAGTCAGGGGTGGTGTGCCTCTGCACGTGCGCACGTGCACACCCCTATTCTATATATCAGGAACGGCTGACTGTGTTATAATTTGGTGTGTGGTTAGGGACCTTTCAGCCACCGCCTTTCCACAAGTCAGGGGTGGGATGCCTCTGCACGTGCGCAAGTGCTCACCATTGTTTTGGTATCTCAGAAACTACTTGCCCGATCGAGTTGAAATTCACCATACATTTTGATCGCGCTCGCTCGTGCATCGCCAATTACGGCGCCTTACTGGTATTAGACGGTTTAAAACAAACTTGTTTTAGTAAAAGCTGCGTAGATTTCCTTCTACATCAGAACATGTGTCAAATTTCGTCAATTTCAGGCGGTTTAGGGGGGGGGGGCAAGGGGGCGGCCCCTAGGCCGCCCCCTTGGATCCTCTAGAGAAGATGACTCTTTAAAGGGAAATAATGACCTTTTGATTTTGTTAGCAACAATTTCTTAGGCTCCCGTTATATTTTTTAAATTATTTTATTTAAATTTAAGAATTAAATAAAATTATTCCCAAATTCAAAGTTGTAAGTTTGGAAGAATTACAAAACAAGTACCTTGTGTACATCATGAAGGTCATTGACAAATTCGTCCTTCCCTACCATTGTTAACATCGAGTGCGGCATTTGTGGAGCCTCTGTGACATTTCCGATCAAACTGAGCGCTGCTCGGACACCCGCTAGTAGCGCTTTCGTTCTCCATGGCAACCAGACGTCAGCCAATCAAAAGCCAGAAAGGGAATACGTTCTGGCTTTTCATTGGCTCACGCCTGGTTGCCATGGAGAACGAAAGCGCTACTAGCGTGCGTTCGAGCAGCGCTCTGATCCGTGAAGCAATCCGTGCAGCATCCGTGATGCATGACTGACTATCAGTATAAGTCATGAATAACAACAACATGCAAACTATACCAACTCGAATAAAATAAGAGCGGAATGAATTGAACCCCAGGCAAGCTAGTATTCGCAAAGCACTCGGCACTGCGCCACAATGGCAAAAGGTGAGGGAAATGCATATTGGATACAATAGTATTACGTCACAAGTTTCTGAAGTGTCAACTACTATTAAATACAGTGATAAAATACCTTTAATAATGATTAACAAGAAAATTCAAACTTAAAAACAATCATTTGAATAAGTCTTTAATTAGCTTTCAACTCGAAATCAGATATATTTTGCAATGCTACACAAGAATGGCACCAATGACGTCATTAACAAAGCCTGCTACGGGACTTGGGTATACTAATCAGGAACAACTCGCCAAGTGCGCCGAGATGGTTAAGTGCGCCGAGAAGCATGACAATGACTTTGTAAACAAATCGCCGACGCTAAATAGGTCGCCGTCGATGTGCATCGATGAGCTTCTGATTTAATTGCCAGTTTTGTGTTATTGTTCGTTAGTTTTTTTGGGAAAAATTATTATTTTTCATGATAAAATAAAGCATAGTGTTATATACAGCCACAGACAAACTATACACAACTCCTAATGTTGAAAACAAATGAATCGAATTGCAAAAATTGAGGGTCGCAACCACTAACTATGCCGCGTTGATGTGCATCGATGAGCTTCCGATTTTATTGCCACTTTTTCCAATCGCTGTTAGTTTTAGAAGATCGCCGGGCATATAATCACAACAAGCAGAACGCACAATATATTTTCCACTCCATTGCGTAAAAAAATAATACGGGAAAAGCCCGCAGTTTGATGAGGACCAAAAGTACTTGACAAAAGGTCAGAAATAGTGCAAGTACCGGTCGTTAAAAGTGTGGAACGCTTATCAACTTTAACTTGAAATATCTTTCGGTAGGAAAGTTTTCATGCAAAATGTGATGAATTTACAATATATTTTGATCTCGTCTGGCGATTTCAAGTGCTAACTCCATTTTAGTGGGAAAAGGTCATTATTTCCCTTTAAAAAGAGTAATTCACACAGTATTATGTTCAAAAGAGAGAGTCATAGGGGTGTCACAATTTGTACTCTGAAAAGGGTGCTTTCTTTTTGAGGATCAACACCCATCATAATTCCCGTTTAAGGGTCATGATACCTTTAACATGAGTTTTCGAATAAAACTCCCATTGACTCTTTAACCCGCGCTTTACTGGGGAATTTTTATAACACGATTTACGGGGGGGGGGGGTATTTTTTGCCCCCCTAAGATCTCCGAAACTACTGGGCCGGTTTAAAATTTCAAACGGCGTTCGATAGCCCTGGAAAATTAATGATGAGCAAATCAATATTGTTGACCTCGGGGTCACTGATGACGTCACAGGTCAGGTCAAAGACAAAATGTTTGACCGTTTTCGATGGTTGGGATTGTCGTCCGAAATAACGTTATTAAACGTATAAGCAGCGAATAAATCGGCATGAATTGTGTCCCTTACATTACCAAGTACCATCCTAAGCCTTTAGTAGTGATGGATCAAGTCAAGGTCATCCCAGGTCACGAGGTCAAAAGGTAAAAACTGCTGTTGTTGTATCATTGGGTGATGTAATACATGTTTCTGGGTCAGTTTTTCGTCACGAACGCGAACAAATGACCCTATAGAAGAACATCGTTTTTTTTCTCTCATAAAGATCGGTGAAAAAATTAAAACGGTAATTCACCGGTACCTATTCGTAGAAATGTCATGAAGAGTGACCGTTTTGGCCTTTAAAAGGTCCTTTCTCCTTGAGAGGTCATTTGTGAAGATATCGGCTTCAAATTTGTTACACATATTCACCAATAAGGTCTGTATCATATTTATTCCGGCTTTTGAAGAAATGGGAAATTTTCGAAAATATACCAAAAATTCACAATATTGAGTTCAAATTCTTCGGATTTTCACAAATTCCAGGAATCCAAAAATCCAAGATAGCAGTAAGCTTGGTTTATTCTGAAACTTTTGATATAAAACTAGCCTAAAATAGTTTTTTTCAGAGTTTTCCGGGTCCTCCCAGCAAGTGGACCTCCCAGCAGGTGGGGAGGGGAGGGGGCTGAAAGTGTGTGTTGACGGCGCTTTCCACACACTTTGCTTTGTTTTTTGCCAAAAATGGTAATATTCAAGGGCGCAGCCAGGATTTTGAGACAGGGGGGGGGGGCTAACCGAAGTAAGCCCCTTAGCATTGGCTGATGCCCCCCCCCAAAATGTAATTTTCATTTGAAAAAGGTAATTTTATTATTATTTTAATTTAATTTTAATTAAAACAAAACTTGTAATTTAGACAATTGTAATTTTCATCCATCTCTAATATGGTCTCATGTTAAAGTACATGTGTACTTGGATTTGTCCCTAGTAATTGTATTTGGTCTGTGGGCAGTGGCGACGCCATTGTCGCTCCCCCCCCCCCCCCCCCCTCCTGGATCTGATAATGATGCCGTGGGGTCTACAAGGGAAGGGGCAGGGGGGGGGGGGGTGACAACATCAGGGGCGGCGGAAGCTCTTCATAGAGTAGGGGGGGGGGGGCAAAGTTGATTTTTGGAAGTATATTCTTGTCATGCAACGCCAAAGGGTTAATGTTCAATTCGGCTGGAGTTAGCTGGAGTTCCACCATCGGCTGAGATGAACCATCGGCTGGAGTTCAATTCGGCTGAACTTGTCCCTCCTGCCCCCTTCCCCGCCTCCGCCACCACTGGATACCACCAATTACCAAAACCTCTCACACAAATCTGAAAAACAATGGGATCACGAATCATGATGACAAAGGCGGATCCAGGATTCGTTCGACCAAGGCTATTGTTCTGCCTCAACTCATTTGTATTGTATTTATTTAAATTTGTGTCAATGCCCCGTCCCCCGTACAATGCTTACGCCTGACGCCGCATGGTTAATGTAACCCACTACGCCCGGGGCCCGGGGGCAGGGGGCATTTTTCTCTCCAATTTGAGCAAAATGGGCCTTTGTACCCCCCCCCACCCCCCCCCCCCCCCCCCCCCCCCCCGAGATGTCAGATGGGCAGCTTTCTGAGGCATCAGGCATCTGATCCGATGATGGTCCTTTTCTGGTCTAAAGATGGGTCCTTTCAAGACCTCTGATTGGCCATTTCCAGACCTGAGATGGCCCTTTCCGGGCCTAAAGTGGACTATTCCCAAACTCAAGACAGGGGGGAGGGCTTTCTTCTACGACTTTGATGGGCCACTTCCACATCTGAGATGGGCCCTTTCTGGTCTGCATGTTAGCCATCATTAATCATGCCATGTCTGAGTTCAAGGGTAAGATGAGCTCTAACCAGCCATGGGACCTGTCTAGGCCCAATTTACCGAAACGGTCCCTCTCCAGCTCAAAGATGGACCCTTCCCAGTCCTCTACATACTTTTTTCTTTCTTTCAGGGCCAAATTATACGGGCCTTCTCTGGACCTGATATGGGCCCTTACCTGGCCTAAGAGCAGAAACGGGTCTTTACGGAACTGAGACGCTTACTTTCAAAGCCTAAAATGGACCCTCTCCTGACCTGAGACGGGACCTTTCTGAGTTTACGATGGGCCCTTTCGAACCCTGAGAAGGGCCCATTCTGAGATTAAGAAGGGCCCATTCACAGCCTAAGATGTGCCCTTTCCAGACCTGTGATGGGCCCTTTCTGAGCCTAAGATGGCCCCTCTCCGGATCTGAGATGGGCCCTTCCCGGGCTTAAGAGCAAAGATGGGCCTTTTGCGGACCTGAGATGCAGGCTGCTCACTTTCAAAGCCTAAAATGGGCCCTTTTCAGACCTGAGACGGACCCTTTCTGAATTCACGATGAGCCCTTTCCAAACCTGAGATGGGCCTTTTCCGAGTTCACGATGGGCCCTTTCAAAATCTGAGTTGGGTCCATTCTGAGCCTAAGATGGCCCATTCAGAGCCTAAGATGGACTCTTTCCAGACATGAGATGGGCCCTTTCTGAGCCCAAGATGGGCCCTCTCCGGACTTAAGATGGGCCCTTCTCGGGCCTGAGAGCTGAGATGGGCCTTTTCTGGACCTGAGGTGCTCGCTTTCTGAGGCTAAATTTGGTTTTATCAGGCCTGAAATGGGCCCTTTCTGAGGTCACAATGGGCCCCTTTCAGAACCGAGATGGGCCCCTCTGAGCCGCGACGGGGGGGGGGGGGGTATTTATCCCCCATAGCCCCCCCCCCTGTCTGCGCCCCTGCCGGGCAGCCGCTGCAGTGAGCAGCAGCGCGCTGTGCTGTAGCGCTGTACTGGTAGCGCCATCTGTCCGTCCCTCGCGAAATTCGCTTCTATCTTCCCGGCAGCATGGTGGCGCAGGCAGTGCTGCTGTGCTTTCAAGTTACCACAAGCCACACTGTGTATACAATGCACCCGTTATATCTATTTTGCTTAATACAATTTCAAAATACGACAAAAACAATTTTAGAACTTGCTATTTTCCTTTACCAAATACTACAAAGATAAACAAACTTCGCATAAGTTTCGTAGAAAACCATGACAATGAGAGAAAATTTATGACGAAAATGCTTTAGGAATAATTTTGATTTCGAATGACAAAGAAATTGACTCAGCCGCCTTCAGTTATATTTAAATCAGCTTTGCAACGACTATCATCGTTAATATTCAATACGAGTCGCATAGCTGTTTTTCTCAAACAAACAATGCATGATTGTAATGTATATGTGCAATACAATGCTTAGCTAGCAATCCAAACACCAGGCAATCCACACACAATGTTTTCTCAGAATTATCGTTTGTTTTGCTCCAACAGTCCTGCAAGTCATGCACACTCCGCTTCTTCCCAACCTCGTCTCAGTGTCCAGTTTACCCAAAGCTCCTCAATCCTAAACAATGACGATGCCCCGTGACTTTACCGGAATGGCTACTTTTGGTTCCGAAACCTGTCGCTCACGCGACCGCCGGACAGGTAGTCAGTGCCGGGCAGCCGCTGCAGTGACAGTTCAGCAGCGCTGCCAGTACTGCGCTGCTGCCGGGAGGAAGTGGTGAGCTGCGCGAGAGAAGCAGACGGCTGCAGACAAGATGGCGCCTGCCGCTGTGAAGGCAATATAACTGGCCGATGAAGATGAGCAGAAGCCGAGTGATTCAGTTCTGTTTGAGGATATTCTGGAGCGGTGCTGCGGCACAGGCCGGTGGCAGGCGCTGTTGATCGGCTACATGTCCGTCATGTGGCTCATCTTCCCGACATTTTCAATGTCGATGATGTTCGTCGGCGCCACGCCAGAGTTCAAGTGCGCCGACAGCTTCGACGCCAACGCCACGTTCGCCTCTCTGCCGGCCGACACGCCGCGCTGTCACCGCCTCAACGCCACCGACGCCTGCACGCGTTGGGTGTTTGACAAGTCCGTCTACGAGTCGACCGTGGTGACCGAGTGGAACCTGGTGTGCGGCCGCAAGCCACTGCTGTCGATGCTGCAGTCGTGGCTGATGATCGGGGGAATAGCCGGCTCCCTGATCGGCGGCCAGCTGACAGACCTTCTCGGCCGGCGGACCGTCTTCCTGCCTGTAATGCTGCTCGTGATCGTGTGCTCCTTCTCTGCTGCATTGGTGGGAGACTACGTCAGCTTCGCCGTGGTGCGCTTCCTCACGGGCTTTGCCATGGCCAGCATGATCGCCAGCCAGTACGTGTTGGTAACCGAACTAAGTGGGTGTAAACATCGGGCCGCACTGACAACTGTGACGTATCTGCCGTTCTCATTCGGAATCATGCTGGTGGCGGCAGCCTCGTACGGCATCCGCACGCGCTGGCTGCTGCAGTTGTCCTTCGCCGTGCCGAGTCTGCTGTTCCTGCCCAACTTCTGGTTGATGCCCGAGTCGCCGCGCTGGCTGGTGGTGCAGGGCCGGTTCGCCGAGGCGTGCGAGGTGCTGCGGCGCGGTGCGCGCTGGAACCGCCGCCAGATGCCGCCGGATGACGAGGTGCTGAAGCTGATGGTGGAGGCGCGCCGCGGACTGCTGGCGCGTGAGGCGGCCCTGAATGGCGCCGGTGGCAGCTCCGCGTTACAACGCGCCTTCGACATGGTACGAACACCGCGGATGCGCACCTATACACTGGCCAGCGCCTACATTGGTTTTGCCGTATCCAGCGCTTACTTCGGCATCTCATTCGGCACGACGCAGCTCAGCAAGAGCCCACATCTGGCCGCTGTGCTCTCGGGACTCGTAGAAATCCCCACAAGCTTCATCTTCCCGATGTTGAACTATTTCGGTCGCCGACGCTGCCTGACGTCCTTCCTCTTCGGGACAGCGGTGTCCCTGTTTCTCTTCTTGGTCAAGAATGATGCCACGCTCTGGCTGGTGCTGGGCCTGGTTGCAAAAATCGCCATCTCGTGCGTATTCAGCATGCGCAGTTCGTATCTTTCCGAGTATACGCCGACGCAGCAGCGCGGAGTCGCTCTGGGCATCAGCCAGACGGCGGTGCGGATCGGCGGCGCCGTGTCGCCGTTCGTGGTGGACCTGGTGAGCGACCTGCACGAGACGGCGCCGTCAGCTGTGTTTGGCGGTGTGGCTCTGCTGGCCAGCCTGGCCGCCCTGCTGCTGCCGGAGACGACCGGACAGCCCATGCCGGAGACGGTGGCCGATGTGGAGGCAGCTGCCCGCCGCCGCACCGCCGCCCCTGCCGCCGACATCACCACCGCTCCTTCCCAACAGTGCTTTGCAAATGGTGCAGCCCAGTTGGAGGATATCCTGAGCTAGATGATAGCGAGGCGAAGGTTCCCTCCTGATATGTGGGGCGGAACATATTAGTTGCGACGTTGTTAGTACGTCAGTGTGGAGCGATGTAGGGAACAGGTCACCTTGAAAGTTGTCTTGAAATTTGACTTTACGGGGTAGTGAAGCTAGAGAACGAATATGGCATTTGGTTGGACGATAGATGGATTGTTTGGACGCATATGGTCACAATATATGCCGCACGGAAAGATGGTACTTTACGCCGATGACGCCCAGTTTCTGGATTCCGACTCGCCAGGAAAGCTCCCAGAATTGAAACGGCGCGTTGAGGAAAATTTGTCGATTGCATTGCTTTGGTTCACCAAAAACAGATTGAAGGTAAACCCTACGAAAACTGACCTACTTGTTCTAAAAATCCCCGCGCCAAAACATGGACTTTAACGTTACGATACGATTCTGAAATTCTGAAATCATTCCCGTGCAGTCGGTGAAGATTCTGGGTGTCAACCTCGACTCATGCCTGGCGTGGGAACATCACATAGCCGCCATCACCCGACGCTGTTACTGTGTTTTGATCGGGCTCGCCAGAATGCAGCGTCGCGTGCCGCGTGAAACGAAGCGACTGCTGGTGGGTGGAGGCGCTTGTGTTTCCTCATTTGCAGTACTGCATGTGTGTATGGGGAGGCTGTACTCAAACCCAAAAACGTAGGCTGCAGAAGTGCATTAACTTTGGCGCTCGCGTTGTCACTGGCCTGGGGTACCGCGAGCGAGTATCTGGCACACTGCGTGAACTTGGCTGGGGTGCGATCAATTATATGGTTATCGAACGAGACTTGCACGCCATGTATAAACTCACTCATGCCTAGAACGCCCCCGAACTGCTCTCTTCACGGATCATCAGTCGCTCCGATGTATCCGACCCAGGCTCCGATTCATTCGACATATCCGATTCATTCGACCCAGGCTTTTGTTCTGCCCCAGCTCATTTTTATTGTATTGATTTATATTTGTGTCAATGCTCCGTCCCCCGTACACTGGTGACGCCCGACGCCGCATGGTTACTACGCCCGGGCCCGGGGCAGGGGGCATTTCCCTCCAATTTTAGCCAAATTGGCCTTTGCCCCCCCCCCCCCGAGATCCAGATGGGCAGCTTTCTGAGGCGTCAGGCATCTGAGCCGATGATGGTCCTTCTCTGGTCTAAAGATGGGTCCTTTCAAGACCTCTGATTGGCCTTCTCCAGACCTGAGATTGGCCCTTTCCGGGCCTAAATTTGACTATTCCCAGACTAAGACAGGGGGGGGGGGGCTTTCTACGACTTTGATGTGCCCTTTCCAGATCTGAGATGGGCCCTTTCTGGTCTGCATGTGAGCCATCACTGATCATGCCATGTCTGAGTTCAAGGGTAAGATGAGCCTTACCAGTCCTGGGGCCTTTGTGGGCCGAATTTACCGAAACGGTCCTTCTCCAACTCAAAGATGGGCCCTTCGCAGTCCTCTCCAGACCTAAAAAAATCCTTTCAGGGCCAAATTATGTGGGCCTTCTCTGGGCCTGAGACGGGCCCTTTCTGAGTTTACGATGGGCCCTTTCAAAACCTGAGATGGACCCATTCACAGCCTAAGATGGACCCTTTCCAGACCTGATATGGGCCCTTTCTGAGCCTAAGATGGGCCCTCTCCGGATCTGAGATGGGCCCTTTCCGGGTCTAAGAGCAGAGATGGGCCTTTTCCTGACCTGAGATGCAGGTTGCTCACTTTCAAAGCCTAAAATGGGCCCTTTTCAGACGTGAGACGGGCCCTTTCTGAATTCACGATGGACTCTTTCAAAACCTGAGACCGGCCCATTCTGAGCCTAAGATGGGCCCTTTCCAGACCTGAGATGGGCCCTTTCTGAGTTCACCATGGGCCCTTTCAAAACCCGAGATGGGCCAATTTAGAGCCTAAGATGGGCCCGTTCTGAGCCTAAGATGAGGCCATTCAGAGCCTAAAATGGGCTCTTTCCAGTCCTGAGATGGACCGTTTCTGAGCCTAAGATGAGCCCTTTCAAAATCTGAGATGGGCCCATTCTGAGCCTAAGATGGGCCCATTCAGAGCCCAAGATAGGCCCATTCAGAACCTAAGATGGGCCCATTCAGAGCCTAAGATAGACCCTTTCCAGACATGATATGTGCCCCTTCTGAGCCTAAGATGGGCCCTCTCCAGACTTAAGATGGGTCCTTCCCGGGCCTCAGAGCTGAGATGGGCCTTTTCTGGACCTGAGATGCTCGCTCTCTGAGTCTAAATTGGGTTTTATCAGGCCTGAAATGGGCCCTTTCTGAGTCCACAATGGGCCCCTTTCAGACCCGAGATGGGCCCCTCTGAGCCGCGACGGGGGGGGGGGCTTTAGCCCTCATAGCCCCCTCCCCTGGCTTCGCCCCTGATTACATTACGTCACTCTTACGTCATTTCCGGTCATCTATCATCCCAGAATTTTGCTTGCGTCAACATGTGTACAATTGATGTGAAAAGAGTATGGAAGTTTGGTCACGATATGCGCATTATTTTAGGAGATATTGTAAAAAAAAAACGGGAGGGGTGGGGCAAAAAATAGCCTCCCCATACTCCATAGTATGTCGCGGGTTAATACAAGTTGCATAGTTTTTCTTTCACATCGTGCAATTATTTCGTGCGTTTTGGTGTGCTACCGGGTGGCTGCGAAGCTCAGCGCTCTTCCAAAAGAGTTGCAGGGGGAGGGGGCGTAAAATAGTAAATATTTAACAAAAAAGTTTACGCCTGACGAAAGGTCGAGAGAACACTGCGCTTCAGAGCCCGCCCGTTCACTCGTGGTAAGGTTTTGTCGTGCTTCCGTTACAAAAACGCTCTCGATTTGGTGACATTGACATCAAAAGAGCTGCCATATCGCCCAGGCTCACAATACATCAACCTTGATCTCATGAGGCGACGAGTGCTTGTGTGACGTTAGTCTCACATACATAATTTTATCATAAACATAGGCAAATTTCTCTAACAATATTCTTTAAAGGGAAATAATTACCTTTTTCCACAAAAATGGAGTTAGCACTTGAAATCGCCAGGCGAGACCAAAATATATTGTAAATTCATCACATTTTGCATGAAAACTTTCCTACCGAAAGATATTTCAAGTTAAAGTTGATAAGCGTTCCACACTTTTAACGACCGGTACTTGCAAGTACTTTTGGTTCTCATCAAACTGCGGGCTTTTCCCGTATTGTTTTTTTTACGCAATGGAGTGGAAAATATATTGTGCGTTCTGCTTGTTGTGATTATATGCCCGGCGATCTTCTAAAACTAACAGCGATTGGAAAAAGTGGCAATAAAATCGGAAGCTCATCGATGCACATCAACGGCGGCATAGTTAGTGGTTGCGACCCTCAATTTGTGAAAATCGATTCATTTGTTTTCAACATTAGGAGTATTGTATAATTTGTCTGTGGCTGTATATAACACTATGCTTTATATTATGAAAAATAATAATTTTCCCCAAAAAACTAACAAACAATAGCACAAAACTGGCAATTAAATCGGAAGCTCATCGATGCACATCGACGGCGTCCTATTTAGCGTCGGCGATTTGTTTACAAAGTCATTGTCATGCTTCTCGGAGCACTAACCATTGTGGCGAGTTGTTCCTGATTAGTATACCCAGGCCTGCGTCGTCCGCATGCCCCCAACGTGATTGGGCGGTTTGAGCAAATGACGTGCAAAAGGGTGTCACTTTTCTTTCTTTGTATACAATTTGCGTGAGTGAATATGACTTAATGTTACGCATTTACATGTTTTATTGAACAGAATTTCACGTTCTATTGTTAAAATCTGTTTTAGGTCAACCGTTCTTGATATTTGACAAAGCAGCAATTTAGCTGTCTTTTCAATATTTTGCATCATTTTAAGCACTCCCTTGGAGAAAATTAGCGACTGTGGCGCAGAAAATGGAAACAAATATTTCGGAAACGGTGCCAACACAATCCATTGGGATGTCGTGACTGAAATGAATTTGGGGTAATTATCTCATGTTGATTTTTTTCTTCAAGTTCTGACTTTCACTTTGTCACTTTTTTCAAGTGACAGAGACACTTACTCACAAGGGCTCTGACACAGTGGAGACGGGAGGGTGTTGATGTGCCTCCTCTCCAATTTTTGGATGTATAAATCACACCTATACAGTTTGGGGCATGCTGCAGGGAGCCTGGAGGTCTTTTGAAATCAATTTTGTATGCAGTGCAGTTTTTCAGTTTTTTTTTGTATGCAGTTTTGTATGCATGGGCGTAATGTTAAAAGTAAAAAAGTTGAGATCCATAGCTTGTTAAAAAAAACTGCCAAGTGACAATGTTCACGCACCTTGTTTCTTGTAGCTTAATAAAACATAACTTGTGTTTTTGTATGAGCTTGTGCCCGATATAAATTTCTTGCTTATGTCAACGTCCCTGACACTGCTGCTGCCGATGACACAAATGTAATAAATAAATTTCCACTTTTCAGGATCATAATCAAAGAAGGGCAGAGTATGCGTCAGTGGCGTCATGCAAGTCATGGTTTGGTGGAAGAGCAAAAAGCAGAAAGCAAAGGGTAGCAGTTTTTTTCAACTTCTCAGAAGACAAAAATCTTGCAAGTATCTGGACAGCAAAATGTAAGAGGGCGATCCTTTTGATCCTTAAAAATTGTGCAATTGCTCTGAACACTTCTCCTCTGAAGACCTCTGCCAGACCAACCTATCCAAAGTCAAGCTGATCGACACCAGCTTCGCACTGCCTTCTCAGAGTTCCTATTAAGTACGTGGTTAACTTCTTGACAATTGTAGATACGCCAATGGCATAACCAAGATGACATTGTTAGCTCTCTTCACCGTTGGGACGGTTAGTTGTTTTATATTGGTTTGTTCTGGCAAAGAGTTTGGATACACAACTAGCTTTAAAGTGTCCAAAACGTCAATAACTTATGCCAAAAAACCGCTCTGATTCTGAAGTTATCCTACATTCTCGTTGGTTTCCTTAAATATTTATTTAATAATTCGTTACTTATATAGTTATTAATAAACTACATCAACTGTAAGTGCATTAACTGCAACTTCTGCAATCTGATTTGGGTTCAATGTTGTTCCAGGCCCGTAACCAGACCGCCCAGCGGGTGTACCTGGCCACGCGGCTCTTCTCCGGCACGGTGGCCGCGGCCATGGAGACTGTGCTCGCCAAACCAGCAATTAGCCGAGCCGTCCGGACAGTGGACCGCTGGTTCGACACGATAAACAGCCGGTGCAGCAGCGACGCCAAGCTGGAGCGGCATGCTTACGGGAGCTCGGATGCCGCAAAAGCAGCACAGGACTCAACCCTGCGGGACATGGACGACATGATCGCCAACGCCCGGAAGCTTGGTGCCAGACGTCGGCCCGGCACGGCCTCACCAGCAGCGCTGCTCCCGTTCCAGCGGCGGGGCATCCTCCGCAGTTCAGCGTCGGTGCGTGGACTGTACGAAGACCTCAGAGCAGCGTACCCGGGTCAGCTGAGCTACATCCTCACTTCCAGACTGAACCAAGATTGCCTCGAGAACGCTTTCAGCCAGCTCCGAGGCATGGGCGGACAGAACGCGAACCCGGATGCGGTGTTGAAGTTCGCCAGCGGCTGAGGGCGATGCGGTGTTGAAGTTCGCCAGCGGCTGAAGGCGATGCTGATGGCCCCGTCAGCTCTGACGTCGAGGTGGAGCCAGGTCCCACCGACTACCTCAGCACTGGCCAACCTCCTGTGGCTCCACCAAGCACCAGCTCCACTCTCAGCATGTCTGAACTGGATGGCGTGACTATCGAGGTAAGGTGTAAATCCTAAATTCAACAGATTTGTTCTTGAATGCTAATCGTTATTCACATTCATTAAAACACTTTCACGTTTTTTTTAAAGATTATACAAATGTAATATATTTGGCTTGCGTGCTATTATCGTTTGATTTGGCGAAGTTCGAACTTTGCAACACATTTATTTATTTATTTATTTGGCCGACGGCCTGAACCATTTACATCCGAAGTCACCAAATCCTGTGGTTTGTTGCGTTGCAAGAACATGATTGGCCTGGTTACTATGCTAAGTTTTTGTACTGAATACCTACAGGTAATTATTGAAGAAATATCCGATAAATCAAATTCCCATTATGGCTGATTAAGATACTTATGATCGTAAATCTCCTTGTATATATCATTCCACCATATCAGCAAAACCTTATATGCGAGTCGTTCAGCTGTACTCATCGCTGATTTGTACCAAATGTGTGTTTCAGTTTATCGACCCGGTGGACGAAGAGGATGTGGTCGAGCTCGACCACGCCTTCTAGAAAGTCACTGAGGCTGCTGGGCCTGGCCAGGAAGACTGCGAGCTGGGCCTAGAGCGTGAAGGCCTGGCATTCGTCGCTGGGTGCGTGGCGTCCAAGATGCTCCACGTCGAACCATCGTTGGGCTGCGTCATCTCAGCTGCGACAGACGCCATGCTGGAGTCGGTGCCCAGCTCCTGGCTGTCCACCATCAGCCGCGGTCGGCTCCACCTCCCGCATCGCTGGTGGATGGATGTGGTGGAGAACTTCGATGACATCTTCTGTGGCATCATGGCCGAAACCTTCAGCCGCGAGGCGGGTATTATGAAGCGGCTGGTGGGGGCCATCAGCGCTCGGTACCCTCATCTCGACATACGCGTGGCGCGCCGGCTCGTACACTTTCGGCTTCACCTGCGTATCAGATGGCTGCGCCAGAAGCTCGTCGGCAAGCGGCTCGACAGGCGTGACCAGAATGTGACCAGAATCAGATTCGGCAACACGTCAACAGCCAGCGGTAGGACGGTGCAGTGTGGCTGCGGTGACTGCTGCTGATGGTGCCCGATTGTGCATGTGATGAGACGACTGTTGATCTGCTTTTTTAATCAACGACGGTATGTCGGATGTCTCACCATCGCGTTTTGTCATATTGTTCTGCGAGCCGATAGTGTACCGAGTTTCGGTGCATACACGCGGTACGTGGGTCGTGGTGTGGGTGAACTGTTTGTTGAAGGTTTTCCGGCATCCAATAACATTTTGGACATTCTGAGTGGCGCTTTTTATTCGTATTTCAGTTTATTGGGATAGTACAATATCTCACTTCGACGGTTACGTGTTGATGGCGCGCTCACCAGTCACCACACCTTTATTTTGATTTATACTGATTTACCGGTAACCTACAGCCACACAAATTTCACACAATGTGTGCAATTGATGCCCGAACACTTGTGCTAAAAACGGCGCGGCGCCGTTTTTCCGCTATCGACGGAAACCCTGAGGGAGGTTGACGCCCCTCCCGGCACGGCGCGGGTTAAAAACATAACTACCATTTTCATCAGCCCACAAGGGACCTATTTATCTTATTTTATATATTTCCTAGTCCTCCTACGAGACTATGGTGCCCAATCACAGGAGGGCTCCTGCTCCCACTGCTCTGCGTGGGAGCTCGCCCCGCACCTGGTCCGGATTAGAGCTGGGGACAGCAGTCCGGAGAGTGAGCGGCACCGGGATTTGAGCACGGGTCCTCCCACTTCTCAGAACACCGCCTTAATAACTAGACTAATCCACGTTTTTTACCTCTGCCATGCATGCTATATTGAAGTAGAGTCCTAACAAAATGACACTTGACTAATCACGAAAACTATAACTTAAATGTTTGCGCATCGACGCAGCGCGAGCAGGAGCTCGCGACTACGGCTATGGGCCTGAGTCAGGCCTAGGTAGGAGGAACAGGCCGCCTGACTCTCGGAGCTCACTCGATGACCCCCTCCCCCGGTCCTCCCAGCTACCAAGCTCAAAGTTTTTTTTAACAATATCTCATTAGCCAGGGATGCAGCCTAGGGGCTTAGGCTCCGAGAGGGCGGACTGGGACCCCTGCCGCTCGCCACGACATGGGCGGGTTAATTCCCACGGAGTCCACCTCGTGAAGGTGTGTCCATCCAGAATGAAATCACTCGAGAAACCGGTGACCTCCCCAACTAAACACTCATCGACGTTTGGACTGTCCTGAAAGCCGTCTCCCGAGGCTCCATCTCCACCTGGCAGCGGAGTTGGCCGGACGGTTGGTACAGGTCTGTCATGGTGACCTGACTGCACGGGCCTGTTCGAAATGGAGGACCAACTCGTTGCGGTCGAATGTCGATGTGTACCAGTTCCGGGCCGGCCACTGGAGCGGTTCGGAGCAGCCTACTTGCACCGGATCGGCCGCTGACCGATGCCGGCTGCACACAGTGCCTGTTATGGATATCTGCCTGTTCGGAAATCGCCGAAATATAATATAAATGACTTAAAAATAAGATATATCGTGCCGATTCGAACAGTCTAAATATAGATAAATTAATTCCATCCTAAATTGTTTTTGTAATATCACGGGAAAACAATTTGTTTCGCGTTTGAACTTGGTCAATTGAACGCGTACGCGGCAGCCTCCCGGCTGGTTGACACCCTCTATGACGTCATTCGGGCACCTGCGCAGAAGGATGCGCAGTGGGACGACGCTACCTGGTATCTATTGCCTTGAGTATACCCAAGTCCCGTAGCAAGTTTGTTAATGACGTCACTGGTGCCATTCTTGTGTAGCATTGCAAAATATATCTGATTTTGAGTTGAAAGCTAATTAAAGACTTATTCAAATTATTGTTTTTAAGTTTGAATTTTCTTGTTAATCATTATTAAAGGTATTTTATCAATGTATTTCATAGTAGTTGACACTTCAGAAACTTGTGACGTAATAATATTGTATCCTATATGCATTTCCCTCACCTTTTGCTATTGTGGCGCAGTGCCGAGTGCTTTGCGAATACTAGCTTGCCTGGCGTTCAATTCATTCCGCCCTTATTTTATTCGAGTTGGTATAGTTTGCATGTTGTTGTTATTCATGACTTATACTGATAGTCAGTCATGCATCACGGATGCTTCACGGATTGCTTCACGGATCAGAGCGCTGCTCGAACGCACGCTAGTAGCGCTAGTAGCGCTTTCGTTCTCCATGGCAACCAGGCGTGAGCCAATGAAAAGCCAGAACATATTCCCTTTCTGGCTTTTGATTGGCTGACGCCTGGTTGCCATGGAGAACGAAAACGCTACTAGCACTACTAGCGTGTGTCCGAGCAGCGCTCAGTTTGATCGGAAACGTCACAGAGCCTCCAAAAATGCCGCACTCGATGTAAACAATGGTAGGGAAGGACGAATTTGTCAATGACCTTCATGAAGTACACAAGGTACTTGTTTTGTATTTTTTCCTAACTTACAACTTTGAATTTGGGAATAATTTTATTTAATTCTTAAATTTAAATAAAATAATTTTAAAACCATAACGGTAGCCTAAGAAATTGTTGCTAACAAAATAAAAAGGTCATTATTTCCCTTTAATCAATACGCAAGGTACATATATCAAAATGTTATTGACTGCCGGTTCGCATAGTAGCAGCTCTACATATGCCCTGTTTTCCGGCGATTCTCAACCAATCATGTGCTTGGGCGCGTTTCCCATCTAACCAAAGCGGTTTCCTATTGGCTAGTAAAAACTGCAATCTGCGTCTCGTCTCTATATCCGTACTTCCTGTATTTGCTTCGTACTTCCCAAGGCTATAAATATAAGGTAGAACCAGCCCCCACCAGTAATAGTTGGCAGCACTCGGGCGTTTGGGCGTTAAAAACCTACTACACCATAGGGTTCCCATGTTAAATCGATGATTTTCAGACGAGACTGGCTCATAACCTATAGTACATATTTTATATCCGACTCCTGGGACAGATAGCTACAAGTTTTAGCTACAACGTTTTTATTTGCCATTTTTCGATATTCCGGGTGTAAAGGGGGTTAACGGGCTTGGGGGTTAAACAATGTCGGAATGACTGTTGATCGCCTTCAAATGCAACTACAGTACTGAAATATACACTACTTCGACTACTACTTCGTAGTAGAATTTAATAAGATCGCTTCCAAATGCTACTACATGTACTGCAAATGCACTACTTTGACTACTACTTCATATATTTGCTAAGGGCGGATCCAGCCGGCCGTTTGGGGGGGCAAACCGTTTTTTTAGCGGACCTTACCTACCCCTAATTTCGCATTTCTCCCCGGATTTGGGCCACTTTATTTTGCAACCACACGATTTCGATTTTTTTCTCATTTTTTTTTTTAGGTTTTCGACCTTTTGGGATATCAAAAAAGAAAAGATGTCAGCTTGCAGTTTGTATTGTTCCGACATTGCCTTACACTGATAAAAACTATGTCAATTGTCAGCTGTACCCAGGGGCGTCGCCGATAATTTTTGAGTGGGGGGGGGGGGGGGGGGGGTCGGCTGAAATGACGAGAAAAAAATGTACCCCAATTTGTTATGCGTGTATTTAATCCTTTGCAACATTTTTAATGTGGATTTGCATGTTATAGTAGGTACTTGTCATTTAGCGCCGCGAAGCGGCGCGAATTTTTTTTGGCTCCGGTTTGCCTGATAAAACCCAGAAACATAGGCATTTTTAGCTTCTTAGCCTTGTAGAGGATAAGAAGCTAAAAATGTTATTAATTCAATTCAGCGTTACGACGAAACGAAGATGATGACGATGGCTTCGTTATGACGATGGCCACTGATGTGTCGCCGCAAAGCGGCGTGAACATTTTACTTTTAGGTCGTGGAAAACGCATTTTTAGTATTGGAACCAGACCGTGAGTGGAGCCAAGCCTCAGGTAACTCCTTTTCCTGGTTGCACATCTCGGTATGATGCAAAATGTTCAAATGAAGGTAGTTTTTCATATACATTAGCCTCGGAGAGTAAATCACGATGGCCGGTGGCAGTCTGCGCTCAATAGTACATATGATAATAATAACTGTAGTCTGTATACATACCTATGTACCGAACTGTAACAAACAACTGGTAACGGTGCAAATGGTTTCAAAGTAGCACGAGGCAGACCGACATTTCCGCGCATAAATGGTCCCTGTGGATCTGGAGGAGCCTGGGGAGATGGCTTGGGGAGATAGTCCTGGCCTGATCCCCACTATTAGCTCTTCGGGCCAACAAGTTGGGCACCGCTGGAACAGCTTCCGGTTGCCGAAGTCCGCGTCTTTGCGTTCGCGTCGTCTTTTTCGGAACTCGGCAGACAAGCTAAACATGTAGCCCGCTTTAAAGATAATATGTTATGAAGAGAGTTGGCCCTGGGAAGACTTGTCAATGATTCAATGTGAATCGACTACTTTTGATTGAATCATTCTTATTTCAAATGAATGACTCATGAATCGATTCACCTCATGCGCAAACCTGTTGTGAGTCGCTGATTGAATCATTCATACAGAGAAAATAGGCTGATTGAATCATTCATTGCTCAAATAATTATTATTTTGTTGGTCGAACAGCATAAACTGTCCACAAAATATGCCAGCGGCCCAGCATTCATCTGTGCTCTGTGGACAAACCAGGCACTTAATGGCCAATTGTATGAGCTCTGTGTCCTGAGCTGTAGCCTGTAATTCATCTATGCGTAAAGAAAGCGAGGCTTTGTGTCCAACTCCAGTGGGCACAAAGCCACTGTTCAATCAGCCCTAACTAGGTTAATACCTTGGAACTGGTAGGGTTAGGGGTAGGTACCTAAATACATAGAAAAAGGTAACTAACTCATACTTTGGTTCATAAACCACACAGTACACGCACACCTTTTTCACACGAAAAATTATCAAAAGGTACCCACCTTTTCCTAATTTCTAGGCTATACCATATACAAAACTAAATCATAAACAAACATTTGCATGACCTCCGCATGTCCCAAATATCATTGTCGCATCGGCGCCGCTTTATTCCACATCATGCTTTATAAACAATAATACCTAATGCAAAATCAAAATAAATGTTCTATTCGCTTAAAAAAGTGAAACGTAAAGTCATTAATGCTTTTGGAACTTGGAATTTGCAATTATAATAAGTATTATAAATATCATTTTTTAATCAAAATAAACAACACGCGTGTCCAATTGGCTCACATTCACATTCACATTCGGAAATACATTCGCGGACTATTTGGATTGGCTTCAAAATTGGTACACAGATAGATCACGACCTAGTGATCATTCTGGTAAAATCTTAGAGTCGCACATTTAAAATCAAAGGAGTTAGAGCAGGTCATATGTTTAAGGTCAAACAGCAGACTATTCTGATGTGCATGACAATTGGCACACAGGTAGAGCATGACCTCCCTATCACGCTCATAAAATATTAGAGTCGCACATTCAACATCAAAGGAGTTAGACTAAGGAGTCGACACTTCCCTTTAATGTTGAGTGATTGAATCAAGATTGAATCATTCATTATGGTAATGTTGAGTGATTGAATCATGGTTGAATAATTCATTATGGTAATGTTGAGTGATTGAATCATGATTGAATCATTCATTATGGTCCGTGAATCACTGTGAATCGACTCATGACAAATATGAATCATTGACAAGTCTGGCCCTGGGGCCAGCAATTACCGCCAAGGAGGGCCTCTGCAAGACACTTAATGGAATTAATTTTCCAAATTTGTATATGCAATTGCGAAACTTGTGTCATGCCGCGAAGCGGCGCGAAATTTTTCAGTTTTTGACTGTGGCTAGCTTGATTTTGACTGCTGCAATTTTGGGATGCACAGTACCGTTCTAAAAACGCAAATATAGCATGCATTAGATTTCACGTCTGGGGGGGAGGCAAAACATAGTTTGGCCCCCCTTAAACAGGCTTGGGGGGACCATGGCCCCGTTCGCCCCCCCCCCTGGATCCGCCCTTGTGGCGCAGTGCCGAGTGCTTTGCGAATACTAGCTTGCCTGGAGTTCAATTCATTCCGCCCTTATTTTATTCGAGTTGGTATAGTTTGCATGTTGTTGTTATTCATGACTTATACTGATAGTCAGTCATGCATCACGGATGCTTCACGGATTGCTTCACGGATCAGAGCGTTGCTCGAACGCACGCTAGTAGCGCTAGTAGCGCTTTCGTTCTCCATGGCAGCCAGGCGTGAGCCAATGAAAAGCCAGAACATATTCCCTTTCTGGCTTTTGATTGGCTGACGCCTGGTTGCCATGAAGAACAAAAGCGCTACTAGCACTACTAGCGTGTGTCCGAGCAGCGCTCAGTTTGATCGGAAACGTCACAGAGCCTCCAAAAATGCCGCACTCGATGTAAACAATGGTAGGGAAGGACGAATTTGTCAATGACCTTCATGAAGTACACAAGGTACTTGTTTTGTATTTTTTCCAAACTTACAACTTTGAATTTGGGAATAATTTTATTTAATTCTTAAATTTAAATAAAATAATTTTAAAACCATAACGGTAGCCTAAGAAATTGTTGCTAACAAAATAAAAAGGTCATTATTTCCCTTTAATCAATACGCAAGGTACATATATCAAAATGTTATTGACTGCCGGTTCGCATAGTAGCAGCTCTACATATGCCCTGTTTTCTGGCGATTCTCAACCAATCATGTGCTTGGGCGCGTTTCCCATCTAACCAAAGCGGTTTCCTATTGGCTAGTAAAAACTGCAATCTGCGTCTCGTCTCTATATCCGTACTTCCTGTATTTGCTTCGTACTTCCCAAGGCTATAAATATAAGGTAGAACCAGCCCCCACCAGTAATAGTTGGCAGCACTCGGGCGTTTGGGCGTTAAAAACCTACTACACCATAGGTGTAGTAGTGCGGCCCTCTAGCTGTCCTCTCTGTCTCTGCCGACGGGGCGGCAATTGCAAGCAAGAGTTATCGTAAATGTCGTAGGTTACCGTGATACGGTGATGAAGCGGTCGGTGCAGCCCACACTCGCGGGCTTCTTCAAGAAAAACAAACGTCAGGCGTCAGGTACGAGCATTTTATCAGACGACAGGCGGGTTTACAAAGGCATACGGTTCATAGTAGGAAAGGGGGGTGGGGGGGGGGGGGTGGTATGACCCCCACTTTTACATATTTTTTGCTTTCTATGGTAACCCGCGCGCGTGTCGGGGGTGGGGCGTTTAGACGCCGCCCCTTAAGGTTTTTCGAGGATAGCGAAAAAACGTCGGCGCGCCGTTTTTGCCGTTTCAAAAACGGCGTACGGCGCACAGCGCCGCCGTTTCAGCCGCCTTTTTTGGCACACCTGCTCGGGCATAAATTACCCACATTGTGTGCAATTCTGGACCACAGGTCATCTCAGGTCAGGTCACGTGACCACACCTCCAAATAAGTTTGCGGTCGTACCACAGCCACAGTTTTGGGCCGATCGGTTTCAAACTTACAAGATTTAATCAGGTCATAGATACCTGCAATTCGAATATCTAAGATGTTGTATATCGGTGACCTAAGGTCGCCGGTCGGGTTAATTTCGTGACCTCACATTATAAGTCAATGGTAAATATTAAAATGTTTCATTTTCCGAGGATACGCATGATATCAGTCCAATTCCTTCTGGATCATGTTATCATAGGCTATTATTGATGATCCAGGTAAAATGTGTGTCCAGTGAACCCTACAGGATCAGCCGAGATCAGCCGAGGTCAGCCGAGGTCACCAACAATTTTTGTTTCAATAACTCTCGATAGAATGAAGATAAAGAAGTGAAATCGGTATCAATGTGTTTGTCTTGTCGAGACACGTCTCCCAATATGCAACATGCCCTACTTGGGTTGCCACTTGACCTTGACCTGAGGTCAAATTTCTAAGTTGACCTAAACTGGTCCAAATTAATGTGATTCGAAGCGCGTTGACGATACAAACATGATGGCGTCAAAATTATTGCCGTATTTAGGTAAAAAGTTAGTTAGGTAAAAAGTTATTTCCGAACGTTTTGCCAAAAAATAGCCCTTTTGACATTCGATGACCTCTGGAGCCTAAACTATTAATCTGAGATAAAATGTGATGACACTTTATGATTTAATATTTCAACAGCATTCGATTACTTCTTTCCGTTTGTTCCTAGCTATCATAGTTCCCGAGATATTTGGGGGTTTCTGGAGAAAGTGGCAAATCTGACCTTCGGTGACCTCTGGTGACCTCAATATTGACCTGAACCAAAACATGTTAAAATAGTTTCAAAGTGGGTTTTGATGAGCTTTCGAACCGTGTGGGTTTTCTAATGAGGAAAATTTGAGAACGAAAAGGTGAACAGAAGTGAGATTGCACAAAAAAAATTGGTTTCGCCCCCCCCCCCCCAACTTTAAAATCGTTCCCGGGCCCATGTGACCTCCCTATCACGCTCATAAAATCTTAGAGTCGCACATTCAAAATCAAAGGAGTTAGACAAAGGAGTCGACACTTCTCTTTAATGTTGAGTGATTGAATCAAGATTGAATCATTCATTATGGTAATGTTGAGTGATTGAATTATGATTGAATCATTAATTATGGTAATGTTGAGTGATTGAATCATGATTGAATCATTCATTATGGTAATGTTGAGGGATTGAATCATGATTGAATCATTCATTATGGTCCGTGAATCACTGTGAATCGATTCATGACAAATATGAATCATTGACAAGTCTGGGTTCTACCTATACGAACATCTCATTCCGGCTTGATTGCGACTCCGTCCATGCTTATCTGCAGGGGCGTAGGAACTATATTCAAGTTGGGGGGGGGCACTGGCGGATCCAGGGGGGGGGGGGGGCAATCCGGCCATGCCCCCCCAAAAAAGCCTGGAAGGGGGGGGCCAAACATGTCTTTTGGCCCCCAAAACAAAATAAAAAATATATATAAATAACTGTAATATGAGCCTCAACGCATATAAAAAACAATAAAATTCCGTGTTCTGTGAAATTTTAAGAAAAAAAATGAACACGTTCATAAATAATGATTTCGTCGTCGACGAAGGAATAACTAGACCCACGACCAAGGGCGGATCCAGGGGGGGGGGCGAACGGGGCCATGCCCCCCCAAGCCTTTTTAAGGGGGGGGGGGCAAACTATGTTTTGCCCCCCCCCCCCCAAGACGTGAAATTTAATGCATGCTATATTTGCGTTTTAGAACGGTACTGGGCATCCCAAAATTGCAGCAGTCAAAATCAAGCTAGCCTCAGTCAAAAACTGAAAAATTTCGCGCCGCTTCGCGGCATGACACAAGTTTCGCAATTGCATATACAAATTTGGAAAATTAATTCCATTAATTGTCTTGCAGAGGCTCTCCTTGGCGGTAATTGCTGGCCCCAGGGCTAACTCTCTTCATAAAATATTATCTTTAAAGCGGCCTACATGTTTAGCTTGTCTGCCGAGTTCCGAAAAAGGCGACGCGAACGCAAAGACGCGGACTTCGGCAACCGGAAGCTGTTCCAGCGGTGCCCAACTTGTTGGCCCGAAGAGCTAATAGTGGGGACCAGGCCAGGACTATCTCCCCAAGCCATCTCCCCCAGGCTCCTCCAGATCCACAGGGACCATTTATGCGCGGAAATGTCGGTCTGCCTCTTGCTACTTTGAAACCATTTGCACCGTTACCAGTTGTTTGTTACAGTTCGGTACATAGGTATGTATACAGACTACAGTTATTATTATCATATGTACTATTGAGCGCAGACTGCCACCGGCCATCGTGATTTACTATCCGAGGCTAATGTATATGAAAAACTACCTTCATTTGAACATTTTGCATCATACCGAGATGTGCAACCAGGAAAAGGAGTTACCTGAGGCTTGGCTCCACTCACGGTCTGGTTCCAATACTAAAAATGCGTTTTCCACGACCTAAAAGTAAAATGTTCACGCCGCTTTGCGGCGTCACATCAGTGGCCATCGTCATAACGAAGCCATCGTCATCATCTTCGTTTCGTCGTAACGCTGAATTGAATTAATAACATTTTTAGCTTCTTATCCTCTACAAGGCTAAGAAGCTAAAAATGCCTATGTTTCTGGGTTTTATCAGGCAAACCGGAGCCAAAAAAAATTCGCGCCGCTTCGCGGCGCTAAATGACAAGTACCTACTATAACATGCAAATCCACATTAAAAATGTTGCAAAGGATTAAATACACGCATAACAAATTGGGGTACATTTTTTTCTCGTCATTTCAGCCGACCCCCCCCCCCCCAACTCAAAAATTATCGGCGACGCCCCTGGGTACAGCTGACAATTGACATAGTTTTTATCAGTGTAAGGCAATGTCGGAACAATACAAACTGCAAGCTGACATCTTTTCTTTTTCGATATCCCAAAAGGTCGAAAACCTAAAAAAAAAAATGAGAAAAAAATCGAAATCGTGTGGTTGCAAAATAAAGTGGCCCAAATCCGGGGAGAAATGCGAAATTAGGGGTAGGTAAGGTCCGCTAAAAAAACGGTTTGCCCCCCCCCCCAAACGGCCGGCTGGATCCGCCCTTAGCAAATATATGAAGTAGTAGTCAAAGTAGTGCATTTGCAGTACATGTAGTAGCATTTGGAAGCGATCTTATTAAATTCTACTACGAAGTAGTAGTCGAAGTAGTGTATATTTCAGTACTGTAGTTGCATTTGAAGGCGATCAACAGTCATTCCGACATTGTTTAACCCCCAAGCCCGTTTAACCCCCTTTACACCCGGAATATCGAAAAATGGCAAATAAAAACGTTGTAGCTAAAACTTGTAGCTATCTGTTCCAGGAGTCGGATATAAAATATGTACTATAGGTTATGAGCCAGTCTCGTCTGAAAATCATCGATTTAACATGGGAACCCTATGGTGTAGTAGTTTTTTAACGCCCAAACGCCCGAGTGCTGCCAACTATTACTGGTGGGGGCTGGTTCTACCTTATATTTATAGCCTTGGGAAGTACGAAGCAAATACAGGAAGTACGGATATAGAGACGAGACGCAGATTGCAGTTTTTACTAGCCAATAGGAAACCGCTTTGGTTAGATGGGAAACGCGCCCAAGCACATGATTGGTTGAGAATCGCCAGAAAACAGGGCATATGTAGAGCTGCTACTATGCGAACCGGCAGTCAATAACATTTTGATATATGTACCTTGCGTATTGATTAAAGGGAAATAATGACCTTTTTATTTTGTTAGCAACAATTTCTTAGGCTACCGTTATGGTTTTAAAATTATTTTATTTAAATTTAAGAATTAAATAAAATTATTCCCAAATTCAAAGTTGTAAGTTAGGAAAAAATACAAAACAAGTACCTTGTGTACTTCATGAAGGTCATTGACAAATTCGTCCTTCCCTACCATTGTTTACATCGAGTGCGGCATTTTTGGAGGCTCTGTGACGTTTCCGATCAAACTGAGCGCTGCTCGGACACACGCTAGTAGTGCTAGTAGCGTTTTCGTTCTCCATGGCAACCAGGCGTCAGCCAATCAAAAGCCAGAAAGGGAATATGTTCTGGCTTTTCATTGGCTCACGCCTGGTTGCCATGGAGAACGAAAGCGCTACTAGCGCTACTAGCGTGCGTTCGAGCAGCGCTCTGATCCGTGAAGCAATCCGTGAAGCATCCGTGATGCATGACTGACTATCAGTATAAGTCATGAATAACAACAACATGCAAACTATACCAACTCGAATAAAATAAGGGCGGAATGAATTGAACGCCAGGCAAGCTAGTATTCGCAAAGCACTCGGCACTGCGCCACAATAGCAAAAGGTGAGGGAAATGCATATAGGATACAATATTATTACGTCACAAGTTTCTGAAGTGTCAACTACTATGAAATACATTGATAAAATACCTTTAATAATGATTAACAAGAAAATTCAAACTTAAAAACAATAATTTGAATAAGTCTTTAATTAGCTTTCAACTCAAAATCAGATATATTTTGCAATGCTACACAAGAATGGCACCAGTGACGTCATTAACAAAGCTTGCTACGGGACTTGGGTATACTCAAGGCAATAGATACCAGGTAGCGTCGTCCCACTGCGCATCCTTCTGCGCAGGTGCCTGAATGACGTCATAGAGGGTGTCAACCAGCCGGGAGGCTGCCGCGTACGCGTTCAATTGACCAAGTTCAAACGCGAAACAAATTGTTTTCCCGTGATATTACAAAAACAATTTAGGATGGAATTAATTTATCTATATTTAGACTGTTCGAATCGGCACGATATATCTTATTTTTAAGTCATTTATATTATATTTCGGCGATTTCCGAACAGGCAGATATCCATAACAGGCACTGTGTGCAGCCGGCATCGGTCAGCGGCCGATCCGGTGCAAGTAGGCTGCTCCGAACCGCTCCAGTGGCCGGCCCGGAACTGGTACACATCGACATTCGACCGCAACGAGTTGGTCCTCCATTTCGAACAGGCCCGTGCAGTCAGGTCACCATGACAGACCTGTACCAACCGTCCGGCCAACTCCGCTGCCAGGTGGAGATGGAGCCTCGGGAGACGGCTTTCAGGACAGTCCAAACGTCGATGAGTGTTTAGTTGGGGAGGTCACCGGTTTCTCGAGTGATTTCATTCTGGATGGACACACCTTCACGAGGTGGACTCCGTGGGAATTAACCCGCCCATGTCGTGGCGAGCGGCAGGGGTCCCAGTCCGCCCTCTCGGAGCCTAAGCCCCTAGGCTGCATCCCTGGCTAATGAGATATTGTTAAAAAAAACTTTGAGCTTGGTAGCTGGGAGGACCGGGGGAGGGGGTCATCGAGTGAGCTCCGAGAGTCAGGCGGCCTGTTCCTCCTACCTAGGCCTGACTCAGGCCCATAGCCGTAGTCGCGAGCTCCTGCTCGCGCTGCGTCGATGCGCAAACATTTAAGTTATAGTTTTCGTGATTAGTCAAGTGTCATTTTGTTAGGACTCTACTTCAATATAGCATGCATGGCAGAGGTAAAAAACGTGGATTAGTCTAGTTATTAAGGCGGTGTTCTGAGAAGTGGGAGGACCCGTGCTCAAATCCCGGTGCCGCTCACTCTCCGGACTGCTGTCCCCAGCTCTAATCCGGACCAGGTGCGGGGCGAGCTCCCACGCAGAGCAGTGGGAGCAGGAGCCCTCCTGTGATTGGGCACCATAGTCTCGTAGGAGGACTAGGAAATATATAAAATAAGATAAATAGGTCCCTTGTGGGCTGATGAAAATGGTAGTTATGTTTTTAACCCGCGCCGTGCCGGGAGGGGCGTCAACCTCCCTCAGGGTTTCCGTCGATAGCGGAAAAACGGCGCCGCGCCGTTTTTAGCACAAGTGTTCGGGCATCAATTGCACACATTGTGTGAAATTTGTGTGGCTGTAGGTTACCAATAAATCAGTATAAATCAAAATAAAGGTGTGGTGACTGGTGAGCGCGCCATCAACACGTAACCGTCGAAGTGAGATATTGTACTATCCCAATAAACTGAAATACGAATAAAAAGCGCCACTCAGAATGTCCAAAATGTTATTGGATGCCGGAAAACCTTCAACAAACAGTTCACCCACACCACGACCCACGTACCGCGTGTATGCACCGAAACTCGGTACACTATCGGCTCGCAGAACAATATGACAAAACGCGATGGTGAGACATCCGACATACCGTCGTTGATTAAAAAAGCAGATCAACAGTCGTCTCATCACATGCACAATCGGGCACCATCAGCAGCAGTCACCGCAGCCACACTGCACCGTCCTACCGCTGGCTGTTGACGTGTTGCCGAATCTGATTCTGGTCACATTCTGGTCACGCCTGTCGAGCCGCTTGCCGACGAGCTTCTGGCGCAGCCATCTGATACGCAGGTGAAGCCGAAAGTGTACGAGCCGGCGCGCCACGCGTATGTCGAGATGAGGGTACCGAGCGCTGATGGCCCCCACCAGCCGCTTCATAATACCCGCCTCGCGGCTGAAGGTTTCGGCCATGATGCCACAGAAGATGTCATCGAAGTTCTCCACCACATCCATCCACCAGCGATGCGGGAGGTGGAGCCGACCGCGGCTGATGGTGGACAGCCAGGAGCTGGGCACCGACTCCAGCATGGCGTCTGTCGCAGCTGAGATGACGCAGCCCAACGATGGTTCGACGTGGAGCATCTTGGACGCCACGCACCCAGCGACGAATGCCAGGCCTTCACGCTCTAGGCCCAGCTCGCAGTCTTCCTGGCCAGGCCCAGCAGCCTCAGTGACTTTCTAGAAGGCGTGGTCGAGCTCGACCACATCCTCTTCGTCCACCGGGTCGATAAACTGAAACACACATTTGGTACAAATCAGCGATGAGTACAGCTGAACGACTCGCATATAAGGTTTTGCTGATATGGTGGAATGATATATACAAGGAGATTTACGATCATAAGTATCTTAATCAGCCATAATGGGAATTTGATTTATCGGATATTTCTTCAATAATTACCTGTAGGTATTCAGTACAAAAACTTAGCATAGTAACCAGGCCAATCATGTTCTTGCAACGCAACAAACCACAGGATTTGGTGACTTCGGATGTAAATGGTTCAGGCCGTCGGCCAAATAAATAAATAAATAAATGTGTTGCAAAGTTCGAACTTCGCCAAATCAAACGATAATAGCACGCAAGCCAAATATATTACATTTGTATAATCTTTAAAAAAAACGTGAAAGTGTTTTAATGAATGTGAATAACGATTAGCATTCAAGAACAAATCTGTTGAATTTAGGATTTACACCTTACCTCGATAGTCACGCCATCCAGTTCAGACATGCTGAGAGTGGAGCTGGTGCTTGGTGGAGCCACAGGAGGTTGGCCAGTGCTGAGGTAGTCGGTGGGACCTGGCTCCACCTCGACGTCAGAGCTGACGGGGCCATCAGCATCGCCTTCAGCCGCTGGCGAACTTCAACACCGCATCGCCCTCAGCCGCTGGCGAACTTCAACACCGCATCCGGGTTCGCGTTCTGTCCGCCCATGCCTCGGAGCTGGCTGAAAGCGTTCTCGAGGCAATCTTGGTTCAGTCTGGAAGTGAGGATGTAGCTCAGCTGACCCGGGTACGCTGCTCTGAGGTCTTCGTACAGTCCACGCACCGACGCTGAACTGCGGAGGATGCCCCGCCGCTGGAACGGGAGCAGCGCTGCTGGTGAGGCCGTGGCGGGCCGACGTCTGGCACCAAGCTTCCGGGCGTTGGCGATCAGGTCGTCCATGTCCCGCAGGGTTGAGTCCTGTGCTGCTTTTGCGGCATCCGAGCTCCCGTAAGCATGCCGCTCCAGCTTGGCGTCGCTGCTGCACCGGCTGTTTATCGTGTCGAACCAGCGGTCCACTGTCCGGACGGCTCGGCCAATTGCTGGTTTGGCGAGCACAGTCTCCATGGCCGCGGCCACCGTGCCGGAGAAGAGCCGCGTGGCCAGGTACACCCGCTGGGCGGTCTGGTTACGGGCCTGGAACAACATTGAACCCAAATCAGATTGCAGAAGTTGCAGTTAATGCACTTACAGTTGATGTAGTTTATTAATAACTATATAAGTAACGAATTATTAAATACATATTTAAGGAAATCAACGAGAATGTAGGATAACTTCAGAATCAGAGCGGTTTTTTGGCATAAGTTATTGACGTTTTGGACACTTTAAAGCTAGTTGTGTATCCAAACTCTTTTCCAGAACAAACCAATATAAAACAACTAACCGTCCCAACGGTGAAGAGAGCTAACAATGTCATCTTGGTTATGCCATTGGCGTATCTACAATTGTCAAGAAGTTAACCACGTACTTAATAGGAACTCTGAGAAGGCAGTGCGAAGCTGGTGTCGATCAGCTTGACTTTGGATAGGTTGGTCTGGCAGAGGTCTTCAGAGGAGAAGTGTTCAGAGCAATTGCACAATTTTTTAAGGATCAAAAGGATCGCCCTCTTACATTTTGCTGTCCAGATACTTGCAAGATTTTTGTCTTCTGAGAAGTTGAAAAAAAACTGCTACCCTTTGCTTTCTGCTTTTTGCTCTTCCACCAAACCATGACTTGCATGACGCCACTGACGCATACTCTGCCCATCTTTGATTATGATCCTGAAAAGTGGAAATTTATTTATTACATTTGTGTCATCGGCAGCAGCAGTGTCAGGGACGTTGACATAAGCAAGAAATTTATATCGGGCACAAGCTCATACAAAAACACAAGTTATGTTTTATTAAGCTACAAGAAACAAGGTGCGTGAACATTGTCACTTGGCAGTTTTTTTTAACAAGCTATGGATCTCAACTTTTTTACTTTTAACATTACGCCCATGCATACAAAACTGCATACAAAAAAAAACTGAAAAACTGCACTGCATACAAAATTGATTTCAAAAGACCTCCAGGCTCCCTGCAGCATGCCCCAAACTGTATAGGTGTGATTTATACATCCAAAAATTGGAGAGGAGACACATCAACACCCTCCCGTCTCCACTGTGTCAGAGCCCTTGTGAGTAAGTGTCTCTGTCACTTGAAAAAAGTGACAAAGTGAAAGTCAAAACTTGAAGAAAAAAATCAACATGAGATAATTACCCCAAATTAATTTCAGTCACGACATCCCAATGGATTGTGTTGGCACCGTTTCCGAAATATTTGTTTCCATTTTCTGCGCCACAGTCGCTAATTTTCTCCAAGGGAGTGCTTAAAATGATGCAAAATATTGAAAAGACAGCTAAATTGCTGCTTTGTCAAATATCAAGAACGGTTGACCTAAAACAGATTTTAACAATAGAACGTGAAATTCTGTTCAATAAAACATGTAAATGCGTAACATTAAGTCATATTCACTCACGCAAATTGTATACAAAGAAAGAAAAGTGACACCCTTTTGCACGTCATTTGCTCAAACCGCCCAATCACGTTGGGGGCATGCGGACGACGCAGGCCTGGGTATACTAATCAGGAACAACTCGCCACAATGGTTAGTGCTCCGAGAAGCATGACAATGACTTTGTAAACAAATCGCCGACGCTAAATAGGACGCCGTCGATGTGCATCGATGAGCTTCCGATTTAATTGCCAGTTTTGTGCTATTGTTTGTTAGTTTTTTGGGGAAAATTATTATTTTTCATAATATAAAGCATAGTGTTATATACAGCCACAGACAAATTATACAATACTCCTAATGTTGAAAACAAATGAATCGATTTTCACAAATTGAGGGTCGCAACCACTAACTATGCCGCCGTTGATGTGCATCGATGAGCTTCCGATTTTATTGCCACTTTTTCCAATCGCTGTTAGTTTTAGAAGATCGCCGGGCATATAATCACAACAAGCAGAACGCACAATATATTTTCCACTCCATTGCGTAAAAAAACAATACGGGAAAAGCCCGCAGTTTGATGAGAACCAAAAGTACTTGCAAGTACCGGTCGTTAAAAGTGTGGAACGCTTATCAACTTTAACTTGAAATATCTTTCGGTAGGAAAGTTTTCATGCAAAATGTGATGAATTTACAATATATTTTGGTCTCGTCTGGCGATTTCAAGTGCTAACTCCATTTTTGTGGAAAAAGGTAATTATTTCCCTTTAAAGAATATTGTTAGAGAAATTTGCCTATGTTTATGATAAAATTATGTATGTGAGACTAACGTCACACAAGCACTCGTCGCCTCATGAGATCAAGGTTGATGTATTGTGAGCCTGGGCGATATGGCAGCTCTTTTGATGTCAATGTCACCAAATCGAGAGCGTTTTTGTAACGGAAGCACGACAAAACCTTACCACGAGTGAACGGGCGGGCTCTGAAGCGCAGTGTTCCTTTCACTGTGTGCTGAAAAATAGTGTGGTCGCAGACGCGGTAAGCCTACGTGAGCCCGAAACACCTTCTCGTGTGTCTCGAGCGCTCTGGTGTGGACTGTATCTGTGTAGCTCTAAATTTATCGTGGCTACCGGTTCATGTCATTTGGGTCCGGGAAATTATAAACAGCGAGCGCAGGTATTTGTCATGAAAGGATGAAGGCGGTACACAATGGGGGTTGGCGTGATAGAAGTCGAAAATTCAGACGATAAGGAGACTTACAATGCAGCAAGCCAGGAACGGTGGGGTGACAGGTGAGTCGGTGTGGGCGTGATAGAAGTCGAAAATTCAGACGACAAGGAGACTTACAATGCAGCAAGCCAGGAACGGTGGGGTGACAGGTTAGGTAACCTGCGCTGTATTACTGTGTCGGTGATCACGCCCTTCTGCTTCCGCTCTCGGCAGACACCACTTGTCACACCACTGCACTCTTTCACAGTCTATATTGCGGAAGGCGAAATCACCCGACGAAGGAGCCGACCGCTCTGCGCGGAGGCTGGGAGAGCACAGAGCCGTCCGATCAGCGCGAGGGTCTAGTGAGAACAGAGAGGGAGACATGTTGACAGCGGCTTAAATACAGCGAGGAAATGAGTCTTCATGTTTTACGATCAGAATGTCCAGAAACGGCAGTATGCCATCATTTTCAGTTTCCAGAGTAAATTGTATCTTCTTTTCTACTTCGTTCAATTTCTTAAGTTTATCGTTTAGGTTCGTTTCTTCAGGAACCAACACGAAAACATCGTCCACGTATCTGAACCATGTAGCATCCGCACCCATGATCTGTCTGAAATGTTCCCTTTCTAACATTTCCAT